>PVJD01017327.1:0-17908 GCA_004026545.1 Mormoops blainvillei
CTGGGGAGCTGGGAGATGTCGAGATGCCAGTGACACGCAAAGCAATCCCAGAGCGTGTGGGGCAAGCACTGGCTTTAGGCACACGGTAAACAGTCCTGTAATGTCAGCTAATCGCCACTTCCATTTATTGAGCTCCTACTACGTGCACGTGATGCGCTTCTCTCAGACATCATCACTAATCCCCGCAGCCCTGGGAGGTAGTTATTACTGTTCCTATTTTTAGACAGGGAAGTTGAGGCTGGGGAAATTCCATGTCTCGCTCCAGGTCAGGCGTATGGTAGGGGCTGAGGCCAGCCTCTGGCCTGAGGGCTTTCGGACCCTGGAGCTGGGGCTCCCGCCTTCCAAGTTGGCAGTGACTGTGGAATGGGAGACCCTTTCAGGTCCGCATTAATGACACTGCGCACCTCCCCTTTGCCAAGCACCTGGGGGTACAAAGACGAATAAGGCATGGGCCCCGCGCTCCCAAGTTCACCCTTCAGTGAGGGAAACACCTGTGGCCAGTCGTGGGTAGAAGGGACAGGCGCAGAAGTAGGTGAGAGCTGAGGACAGCAGGAAGGGGGCCAGTATGGCCCAAGGCTCCACCCTCCAGCAGAGATCTCTGAAGCCCCGAAATGTAACCCATGTCAACAGAGTGGAGAAAACGAACAGGAGGGAGAAGCCCGGACTCAGCAGAGCACCACGCACCGTCTGTCTGCGGTGCGTGCGCAGCCCCTGCTACTGTCTCTCCGGACCAGGAAAGTGAAGCCTAAAGAGGCCAACAAGCTGCCAAAGCCACCACGGCCACCTGGCAGCTGGGACTGGCTCTGCGCAGAGTATCGCACTGTCTTCCCAAGAAATATAAGAGAGCTCCGGAAACACCTAAGCCCAAGTGAGGGGAAAAGCCAAAGTCCTCGGAGGGAGAGCGAGGGTCCAAGAGTGTCCGGGTCTAGCTCCTGCCACAGAAATGACAGGTGTGCTTGTTCCTGTTAGAGTGGGAGCCACTGCTGTCTTAAACATTCCTGCTAAACCTGGAGAACGGGCGAGAGGGGACTGGGTGTGGGTCAGGACGTTCCAAACCCGCAGGAGCTCTGACATGAGCTCCCAACATCCGCCCCCGTGCATACCCTGACCTCCTCCCTCGAGTCCCAGTTTTCCAGGATAGTGATCTTGGTAAGAAGCTCATCCTGCCCTCACCGCCTGGGCTCATCCAGTCCGGCCAGCTCCTGCTCAGTCCCCTCCTGCCTCCCCGGCCTCTGGCGGGGACTCCAGGTAACAGGCCTGGGCGCCTCCCCCTCCCCACTCGCAGCAGCAGCGGGTGAGTTGCCGAAGGAACCCAGGAGAACTGGTAGAACTCGTGTCCCTCTTGCCCGAGGCACAAACGAACCTGCCAGCGGTAATAACAGGGCGAAGGAGCGGACCCGCCTGAGACTCGGGAAGAGGAGGGCAGGCTGGCTGCCAAGAGCCGGGCCAGAGCCCCTGCCATTAGGGCCTTACTCAGAAGCGAAAGGGGCCCTTGGGGAGCGGGGCTCTCTACATTTCCGCCATGACAGACCTGACTAGCACCCCACCCCAACGAGACGCTTCCCCTCTAACACTAATACCCCAACATTCTCTCTTCCACCATTCTCCCAGGAGCTCTGAGACATTCGTGTCTGCGGCATTAAGCAGGTATCTCTGGGGACCCACCATCCCCCCGACCCCAGCAGCCGCTGGTGTAAGGAGAGGAGATGAGGCTCTGAAGGTCAGGGCAGAAGGCTGGGGCGGGGCGGGGGGGGGGGTCACCCGCATTGGTTTTGTGCCAGGCCTAGAGGACTCTGGCTTCCCTGAGGCAGGGAAGGGTCAGAGGAAGAGCCCTCTCCAAAGTCTGCTTTGTTTGGGGGGAATTTGTTAAAGAGAAAGCAGAGGGAGAAGAACAAAGCATCCGTCCGGGTGGGAGAGTCGGGGAAAATCAACGTGTATCCAAAGTCAACGTGGTGCATTAAACTGTGATGTCAATTTTAGCCCTAATATAAAGAGTTCTTACATATCAACGAGGAAACAGCACACCATTAATAACTGGCATCCTGACTGGTGTAGCTCAGTTTGTCGGGCATCATCCCTCCGAGAGAAAGGGCTCTGGTTCAATCCCAGGTCAGGTCACACGCCTGGGTTGCGGGGTCATCCCCAGTTGGGGCATGAAAGAGAGTCAACCTGTCACTGTTTCTCACACCGACATTTCCTCCCCTCTTTCCTTCTCTCCCTTCCCCTCTCTCCAAAAATAAAGAAATAAAATCTTCTTAAAAACTGGCAAATAGTGTAGAGAAGCTATTTGTGAAAGACCTTCAAATGATCCAAATCCTATGAAAAAATTCACCTTCATTCATAATCAAAGAAATCAAAATGAAAATCAGATACAGAAGCGTATCAGAAAACATTATAAGAATGAAAAACAGGAACAATCTAAATGTTTTACTCTATAATGCCATTAAAATGATAAGGAAATATTATATATCCATTAACTATGTTGTTATAAAAATATTTACTAACAGGAAAATGTTTACAATACAGTGAGCTTAAAAGCAGGTCCCAAAACAGTGTTATGGGTAGGTACATTTTCCGTGTTTGTAAACACGAGTCAGCCCGTGTGTACATCATAAAAGTTCAAGGGGACCAAATACCACACTGTTCACAATACAAGTCACTGCTCAACGGTGGAAGTATGATTTGTATTTTTGTCTGTTTGTCTATATTTTGTACTCTTTCTACAATACTCCCATATTGCTTTTGTAATGAAAAGAAACCTTGGAGACTTTGAAAGGGTCTTTGGCAGAGTAAATGTAAGAATCACTCGCTTATGTGTTCACTCCTTACCAGGAAGTTCAGCGTCTTCTCCCATGTGACCATGGAAGTAGGGGTGGGATGAGGATGGGTGGCAGGAAGGCTGGGACCTGAGGCCCACCGGGGTGCAGAGGAGGGGTAAGGAAAGAGACGCAGGAACCCTAACTCTGATGATACTCAGATCTGCAGGGGGCCCATGGTCTTGCACAGAAGGTGCAGAGGACTGGGGTCGGGGGACGTGAGTGCATCCCAGGACCACCAGCTGACACTAAGGAAGATGCTCTATTTTCTTGGAACTTAATGTCTACACAGGGGAAGTAACAGTAACAGAGTTATTGTGAGGATTAAATATACAACTATGTGCTTTGCACAGTAGTGTAAAGCCCCAAACAAATGCTAGACGTGGCAGTTCACAACATTCACCTCTGATGTAGCCGCAGCAAGAAAGGCGGCCAGCTGCTGCGGCCGCGTTCGCACTGGCTGATGAGAATTCTGTGGGCCGGGGCGAGGGACGATTTTCCGAAGTGATTCAGGCGCGGTCATGGATTTCCTGGTCCATAGCAATAGAATATAAAAATAAGAAGAAAAAGACACTTACTCTGAGCTCAGGGGAGAGGTTTGGGGGGCTCTCTGACTACTCTTTGAGGGAAGAATGCAGGGCTCGTATGAGAAATCCCTGGTTAGTCACATGCTGGGCTCTGGGCAGAAGGAGAAAATGGTATAAAACACAGACGTCTGTGACCCCTCCTCACCTATACTTGTTTACTGATGTTTCAGCAAAACGTTTGGGGGCTAAGTTGGGTGGACCAAGGATGCCAGAGCGTGTCACCTAAGGAGACGGGGAGGGGCTGGGTGGTGGTTCTGGTTAGATGGGTCCCCACCCTGCACGAGACTGGGGAAGTCATGGCTTCTGGGCGGAGGTGGCCGGCACGCTCGTGAATCGCGGGGCCCTCTCGTTCATAACTGGCTCGCTGCTTCTTGCCGTGCCACTCAGCTTGCACGCGGGATGGCCCCAAGCGTCCTCAGAGAGCACTGCTGTCTTCGTCCCACTAGAAGAGGGGGCTTACTGACCACGTGACAGACGAGCTTTCAAGTATTGGTCATTTTTTATTTGATTGATTTTTTTTTAGAGGGAGAGAGGAAGGGAGGGAGAGACAGACAGGGAGACCCAGGGAGAGTGAGAGAGAGAGAGAGAGAGAGACATAGATTTGGTGCCCCACTTATTGACGCATCCCCTGGTTGATTCTGTACGTGCCCCGACTGGAGATGGAACCAACCGGCCCTCGTGGTGTATCAGGGTGATGCTCTAACCGACTGAGCTACCGGGCCAGGGTGGAGATTCCTTCCTGACTGTCACTCCAAGCCCATCCCTCCCGCAGACGAGGTGCCTAATCTTCACTCTTCTTTTCCTTTTTTTGAACCTTTTGGGTTTCCCTCCTCCACTTTCCTTCTCTTTGTCCCCTTTTCTTCCTCGGAGTGTTTTAACAGCTCTTTCTCTCCTCGTTCCTCAGTTTCTCTCTCCTTCTCCTCTTGTCCTCTCTCTGGTTCTAGATCCAGCCAGCATCTTCCCCTGTGCTCTTCATGTCACAGGCACCTACCACGCAGAGCCCCCTGATGCCAGAGAGCCCTGAGCCGGAGCACAGAGGACTGTGCGATGAGGGGGCACAGATGGCAAGACAGCACCAGTCAGTGGTGCGGGGCTGCCCCTTCCTGCCCGGATCACCAAGGCTTTGGCTTCCTGAGCTTCGTTCCTTGTTTTCTCGCTGGTCCCTTCCTCAATACTCTTGCCAGCCCTCCTCCCATGCCCCCAGGCTCCTCCCTCTCCGAAAGAGCCCTCTGGTTTTGCTACACCTTGCCGGTGCTGACATGCCCTAGACGGAGCCGCTCCAGGTGCAGTTTGCCTGGAGCACAGACGCGCAGCGGGCCTCCTTGGCCTTGCCGGCAGCGGGGAGAGGAGCCCGTGCTTGGCTCAGCTGCCTCCCTCCTGTTCTAGGCTCCTCTGGGCTCTTCATTTAGCCCCGCTATCCAGCCAGGTGCCAGGATGGGAGTTTTCTGTCCCCTTCATTCCTTAGAGCCTCACCCCACTCTGTTTTTTCTGCTCTGAATCTCATTTCGAAATCTCCTGCCCAAGGGGTTTCCCAACACCTCTCAGCTTTGAATCAACCTGCTGTTTACAGCACACCCAGATCAGGAATATAGACGTCAGGGGGACCGGTTCTGACACTACGCCCTGAAGACACTCCTGTGCCCGAGAGACAGTCAGTAACACCTGGACAAACAAATCTATTCCCTTCTTATCGCCCGTGAAGGAAGAAACCAAGTAGGCTCCAAGCTGAGAACAAGGACTGGCTGGAAGGCAGATACCAACCTGGCCACATTCTTCCCCTGGGGACAGAATTGGGGGGTTGTCAATGCACGTCCAGCCTTCGCCAGAGCCGGTCCTGCCCATGCTTGGAATGGGATTCTCTGCCCCTCAAAGTGCCCAGACCCTCTCAGGGGGCCATGCCCCGGGAATACAAACCGTAGTTCTCCGCCCACGGCTTAACGGGCTGGATTTCTGACCATAGGGACCTTGAGCCAGGAGTGGCTTCTAGAACAAGCACAGAGAAGTGGGTCAGTGTTTTTTCTGAACAAAGGAAAACGGGTTGTTCTCCGCATACAAAGGTGACCCACTGCCTGCCTTCGTAACATGAGAGCCCTCTCACCAGCAAGGAGGGTGGGCCTGCAGCCCCAGCTGGGCATGGTCCCTCACCCAGAGGCAGCTGAAGGACCGGTGTGGGAGAGAAGTGGTGGCCTCGGTCTCTGAATCGTGTTCTAGCCAACAAGACATTTCGCCTTGATTTTTATTGTCAAAATCTATTCAAAGCCCCAGCTGAGTGTCTTTAAGTCCCAGAGAGCCACGCCCCTCGTCCAAAGGAGCGGAGAGGAAGGTGGCTACCAAGCGGCCTCTGAGGCTCTTGTCACCCTCTCACGCGTGAGTGCTGTGGGCTGGAACGGAGCCTCTCTCTCTGCTCCTGTGATTTGAGGAGAGAAATCACCTGACGCCACAGCAGACTCCTGCTCTTGGCACTTGGTGTCACTCTTGCTTCACCTTGACTCGGCTCAAAGCCTTCAACTGACTCTTGTCTCCTGTGCGGCCACCATCACAGAGGAGGCAACTTGCTCTCCCCCTCCCACTACATGCGCACACACACGCGCCAGGGCAGGAGCCCAGCTCTCCCGGGGGAAGGGGAAGCGTCCGGGTGAAGGGTGACCCGAGTGCCACACGGTGAATGGCAGGAGGAAGGGCCTCATCTTCCAGGAGCAAGGCCTGGGTGGAACCTGGGCTCCTGGAATTGTTGGCGGTTGACTCCTCCAACATTTTCTTAAAACTCAGGATTGCTCACAAGGCAATCTAACAGTACAAACACTCATACACAAACACTACGAGTCACCTGACACCCAACTGGCACCTTTTGGCGGCAGAAACACAGAAGCTCTCCGTTTATAGCTATAAAGTTTGCTGTTTCTCCTCTTTCCAACACGTTGGTTCCCAAGCCTTTGTCAATCCCAGGGCACAAGTTCACAAACATTTTCTGCTAAGAACAGCTTCTGGCCACCAAACGAATGTTATGTTCCCTCACAGTCAGTCTAGTAATTAGCGTAATTAAATGTCCCCTGTCCTGCTCCACGGCCACGGCTCCATCTCCACAGCCTCTCCCTGCCTTTCCTCGCTCAAACGATCGCCAGGTTCCTCTCAACAAGGATCCAGTGCGCTTCCCCCAGACTCTGGGCTCACCAAGGTCTCCTGCAAACGCCCCCAACCCCACGTCATCTCCAGATGTCTTTGTCCTTGAGGCTCTCCTGTGGGTGAATAACCCTCACGGGCACAATGGTTTCCCCGTGGGCACAGAGACCTAACATTCTTCCCATAAAAAATTCAACTCCTTCGCCACCCATGAGGAGGGAGAAGTTTGGGGAAGTTGGACAGCCTCTAAACAGCACAGGCTGAGTGAAGAGCCAGCCATTCCCCAAGAGGAGCCCGCCCAAGTCCCCCCACCATCCTTCGACCAGCCGCTGCCTGCCGCAGGTCACACCATCATCAGCCTACAAAGCACAGTGATATCTAGCTTACACGACTTGTGGTCACCTTGACATTCCCTGATCCCTGGCCGTGTAACTGAGCAAGAGGTCTCTGGGAAGGTGGAGCTTCCCTCCGCCCTCCTGTCAGCATTCTGACGCTTCAGCCGACGCACAAGAGCGCAGGGTTCACCACTTCCCTACCACCTCGCCTTTGAAAACAGCTTGTAAACGTGCATCACAGGAAAAAAATCCTTTTATTCCACCTCTTATTAGGTCCTGCAAATATGCAGCCTGGCAAGTCATGCTGGAGATGACAGAGGGCTCGCATGATAAGGAGACACAACTGGCCAAACTACCTCTTATCCTCCCTGTGGAGATAAGAGTGTGGATGCCAAGGTCAGGGACGAGCAACACCAACCAACAGCAACAGCGCCAGGTGCTGTGACCACAGCGTCTCCTTCCTCCTCGTGGGCAGCCTCCCAGGGGAGCAGGCGGAAGCCATGGACGGGGGGATTGCGCACTGCCCCCAGCGGATGAGCCAATCAAGCTGTCCTCCTTTTGGAGTCGCTCAAACTACTTTATGGCCATCACCTCATTGCTCTTACCAACATTCAGGAAAGGAAAGAAATGAAAAGAACAGAAGCCTTCTGGTTTTGACCAAAAAAAAAGAAAGAAAGGAGAGGGTAGAGGAGCCTTTAGGTGAATTAGCCGCTGTTCACTCAGAAAGCCAATGAAGAAGAACAAACTCAAAACCCCTGGCCCTGACCGTAGGGCCACAACAAATCAGACAGAGAGCTGACTCTGTGTGTGTGTGTGCGCGCGCGCGCGTGTGTGTGTGGTGTGTGGTGTGTTCAGACTGATTTCTAAAGAGAGGCTGAATTCGATCCTTCTTGAAAGGATACCAAGGTACAAATCCTCCTGCCCTATCTTACCCAAACTTTGTAAGTAACAGAGACGCTCACTAGAGTAATTAGAAGAAAAAACTGTCAGCTAAGTGGTTGGAGAAGGTGTGGCTGGAAGCGCTCTGTGCGTTTTCCCTAAAGCCAGACATGTAGGCAGTCAAAAATACAAGTTTAATGAGCTTATAAATTTAGAGTGACTCTTCACATCTTCCAGTGAGGTCTGGGGCTCAACTATTCCACCTCTGACATCAAAGAGGCTGCCACCGGGCACTCACCACTGAGTGCCTCCTCCAGAGGCTGCTCCGCACGTTTCTTCCTCAGGTTATCTTTCTGCCCAGGTAACCGACCCAAACCATTCAGCCCCAGTGCTGTGCAGAGGGAGGTTACGCCTCCTGGTGTTTTATCTCCTTCCTTTCCGCCTTAGTCTGCTCCCTGAAACACCTCTTACACAGCGTTGATACCTTTTGGCGACCTAAACGCTTCTTATAAGAGATGGATACCTGCCCTGGTTAATTCCTACAAATTCACCAGGTTTTCTCATGCTCAAGTTCAAAGCTCTCTAATCTCAGTGATCACTGTTCTCTGTGATGCTTCAAGCCCTTTTCTATCCACAGTATTTCTAAACATTAATTTAATCGAACTTAAAAGCTACTGTACATTTAGCGCAATGTGGCAAACAAATAATGTGAACTGTGTCTTGCTGACAGGCGAAGTCCGACGCAGGACGCCACGCCATCAGCAGCATTGCCCCGCAGATGACTACGGATCCAAAGCAGCCGCAGGGGCTCCCACATGGCACACGTGGGTGACGTCATTCGCCTGGGGCTTGGCTGCCTTGTCTGGATCTCAAGGTGCTCTCCCTTTCCAGCCTTTTTGTCCTTCAGAGCTAATACCCGGGAAGCCACACTAGCGTTTGACCCCATTTCTGATCCAGGCCTGGAGCCTAAGAGAAAATAAGCCTGCGGCCCCAGGGTAACCTCGTTCATATCCAGGGCCGTGTGTGACCTTTCTGTCCCACACCATGGGGACTATCTATTAATTAGACAGATAGATAACCTTATAACTGGGGCAATTACACATACTCTGACTTCAGCCCTTGGTTCCATTCCTTTTTCTCCCAGACGAGAGCATTTAGAGGGAATTTCTCACTGACAACAACACAGCAGTGTTCTCCTCACACCCCAAGGTGGACTCCTCCGTCCTCAGTCACCCCCGGATATCCCACGACGCTGGCATCTGCCCCAGTAGCCTGAGCCTCCTAGGGGAGCTTGTTTTACAGACCTGTTATTCTCGCGGGTTTTTCTGTGTTCCCGGGGACATAACCAAGACAAAAGAGAAATCCTAATCCTGTGTTTGCTGGCTGACAGGTAAAAAAAAACTTTAAGATAAAGGAATCTTGGGAAAACCATCACAACATCCGAAGAATTCGTGGCGCAAAAGTTCCCCATGCCACTCTCTCACCTGCAAAGCAGCGGGAGTCACAGGCTTGCCCTCCCCGGGCTGACTGAGCTCCAGCAGACAGGCACCGACAATGTGTGCTACCCCCCTCCCAGCTGAATTGGTGCCCAAGAGGCTACCTCCCTGGGCTCTGCAGACACATCATCAAGTAGAAGTCCCTTCCGGGGGGTGACAGTGCCTTTTGGAAAGCCCAGCATCACTCTGAAAGTGCCTCCCCAATCCCTCTGCCTTTGGCAGGTACAGAGGGAGGGTTCAGGAAACAGGGGTGTCCCAGGAGGTAGCAGCCCAGGTCTGAAGGAGGAATGGTGCCCAGTGGGCACGGAGAAGGCCTGAGAGGCGAAGGAGCTGCCTGACACGTTGTGGCACAGGTCTGAGCTGGAAACTAAATGACGAAACAGAAACGCATTCTTTGTGGTGATCGGGCTCCCAGATTAGGGCGGCTTGCTTTCTTTTAAAAAAAAACTCATCTCTCTAGCATCTGTTTTCCTCTGGGCCTGTGCAACTCTCACTTTCTCATCTCCTTCAGTCCTCTTCCAGGGGCAAGAGAAGGGAGAAGAAACAGGTTCTGACCTGACGCCAGGTGAGGTTGTGAGTGGATGGACCGTTCTCCTTACGTACATCAAATCTAACCGATCAGCATGTGGATCCGACATTCACTGAGTGTTTTGAACAAGGAACCATAGCAGTGAGGAGCCAGAAAAGACACTGCCTCGGCCTCTAGGAGCTTTTGCAGGGACTGATCGGCCAGCACGTCTATACCAGCCCTTAGAAGGGTCTGCACAAGGTCAGATTTTTCTAACTGGAAGCCTCAGCCCTTACTTTATCTTCATTTAAGACTCACCTCACACGGATAACAACGTTTGATAGTTAGCCTCTGTTTTTCTTTTCTTTTTTTTAAGGATTTTTATTTATCTATTTGTGGGGGCGGGGGGAAGAGAAGGACAGAAACATCCATGTGTGAGAGAAAAATCAGTCAGGTGCCTCATGCACGGCCCCAGCTGGGGACCTGGCCCGCAACCCGGGCACGTTCCCTGGCCGAGAATTGAACCTATGGGGACTTTTGGTTCCCAGGCCAGCTGTCAATCCACTGAGCCACACCAGCCAGGGCTGCCTACAGTTTTTCTGTCCTCCCTACTAATTAAGTGCTCCAGGAGAGCTTCATATTTGAGTAAGCCCAAGGAGGAATCTCTGACAGCGTGCAGACCATAACATCTCTGTAAAACGCGGATGTCTTTCCAAGCTCGTCTGCCTCACCCGGGGCTAGCATAAATCACTTTTTCCTAGAACTAGTTTCCACTGCCACCTAAGCCACAAAAAGGTAAATAACCCATTGCTGTCTGGCTGCATCACAAATTCTTTAAGGCCCTACAAGTACAAGTAATTATTACCAAAGGACTTGCGTTGCAAGGAAAGAAGAGGTAATGGGAAGTACCGGCCAACGCAGGGAGCTCCGGGATCCCAGCTCGGCTTCCCTGCCTGCTAAGTCAGCCCTAAGGAGATAACGCCTGTCGTCACTGCCTGTCGTCTCTCTGGTGACCACATTTTCAGAGCTGACAATTGGTGGCAGCCTGATGTGTGGCCTGGCAAAGGTCAGTGTGTCTTCTGTCTCAGGAATTGAGATTGTCCGAGAAAACTGATGCCACATGGCTACCTCAGGGGCCTCTCGGTCATTTCGTCCATCGGGTCTCTCCCCTGCCCACTGTCCTCAGACGCCCGGAGTTCATTACACTGATGACAGCAGATGTTCAAACTGGTCTCCAAATGGACCTACCCTCAATTTTCATTTTCATTTTTCCCACCAAATCAGTCTCCCCTTTAAAAAAGAATATGTTAGCAGTAAACGGACATAACTTCCCCTACCGATTCAGGCAGGAGGTGTTGTTGCTCTGATCACGTTGGCTCTTTCCAGATTAAAAAGTAATTTTTTCCAGAAGAAGAGTATCTGGTTAAAACTAAACCACAGTCCAAACGCTATTAGAACCTGGACTTTGGACAGATGCCAGAGGACAGTTCCGGGCATCTTCCCGAGAAGAAAGGAGACTCACTGGAAGGACGAAATCTTAAACAAATGATCACATTAAAAAAATTAAGTAAAATGTTGGAACCTGTTCAACCACCCTCCTTCAGTTAGAGGGCACTTTTTAACATTAGGAAAGCGAAACTAGCTGTGGGTGGGGTGGAAAGGCCGCCGGCCACCCTGCCTAAAGAAACCTGATGATTGCACCTACGTGACGGACGTGCCCACTGGCACAGCGGTGGCACCATATGGCCTCAAGGGGGACGCCAGCAGCTTTTGCGGCTGCCGCCGCGAGGACTGCACCTATGTTGGTGACCGCCAGCTCATCAGTGGAGCTGACATGGGTTCCTAGCCCTGATGTGTTGTTATTCCACAGCGTGATTAAGGCACAATCCCCCGGCAAAGAGATGTGCACATCAGAGTTGGAGAGAAGGCCCGAGGGAGCTGAGGGCTTGCTGGATCAGGAGTCTTGTTGGCAGGATGGGAGGGAGGGAGCAAGAGGGCAGGACGGGGAAGGTCTGGGGAGGTGATTCTGAGGCCAGCATAGCAGTGCCCTCTCCTGGAAAGCTGGGAGCACACCATGCGGGCTGTGTGGCTGCAGGACAACCCCTGGCAGGCCTGCCTGCGGCGCGGGACTTCTTCCAAGCAGGTGTGCCAGTGCCCCCTATTGGACACAGCGCTTTTCAGTTTACCAGACAGCTGGCTGAAGTGAAATACTAGATACAACCCCCACCAGGCGGCCTTAAGCAAGGTACAACCGTCTAAGTCTCAGTTTCCACATCTATAACATGGGAGTGATGGTGACATCTGTCCTTGTGTACCTCAAAGCATTGTTAGGAGGAGAGGAATGAAATACTGTTTTTAACCTTTGCCTGCCTTCCTACCTTCTGCCCTAACATAATCCAGATCAATTTCCCTAAGGTGATTTTTCTCTCCAGTGTCTCTGAACTGTGAGTAAACTATAAAAAATACGTAGTCATGTTATTCTGAGCTTTAAAACCATGTTAAAAGTGGTTTTCCACTTCTAGTACCTTTAATAACTTCACAAATGTTTTAAACACAGTTTTTTAAATATATTTTATTTATTTGTTTTTAGTGAGAGGGAAAGGGAAGGAGAAAGAGAGGGAAAGGAACATGTGCGAGATCAATTGGTTGCCTCTCACACGCCCCCAGCTGGGGACGTGGCCTGCTACCCAGGCATGTGCCCTGACTGGGAATCGAACCCTCAACCTTCCAGTTTGCAGACCAGCGCTCAATCCACTGAGCCACACCAGCCAGGGTTCAGACACATTTTTCACAGTATTTTTTCTTATAAGCATTGATCATAATTTAAATCAGTTTTTTGGTACTACGTTCAGTGTCTAAATCCCCCACTAGGTTATAAGTCTCCTAAACACTAGGACCTGAGTGTCCTTTATCACCCTTGTGTCTCCAGTACCTGCCTAGCATGGTGCTTTCTTACAGTAAAGGCTCGATTGTCACCTGTTGAATAAACACACGTATGAATCATAGGAATTGGGAAGGCCAGCCAGAAACAGAGGGAGCAAAGTCAGGTCGGGGGGGGGGTCTTTTTTCAAGAGCAGTAACACGAACTAATATTAAAAATGAAAGAGTAGGGTGATGAAAAGATTTGAAACCAGAGAGAGGCAGTGGTTGCACAGTAGTGAGAACGCACTAAATGCCACTGGACTGTACACTTTAAAATGGTTAATTATATGTTTTGTGAATGTCACCTCAATCATTAAGAAAATGAAAGGACGGAATTGCAATATAAACATTACAATCCGTGATTTAGACACTCTACAAATACCTGATGAAGTCAACATAAAGAAGATAACTTTTATACGGTGCTTGATGGTTTACATAAATATTTCCACATAAATGGTTTCATTTGTTCCTCCCAAAATGGACTTGCAGGCGGGGAGAACGAGGAGCATGGATGTCCAGTCAGTGACTTCCTACTCCTCAAACAGGCCAGGAGCGCCTGCCACTAAGAAGCTCTGTCCCCACCGCCTGCCCCCTGCCTGGAGAGGACTTCCTCCAAACAGCCGCTTCTCCCCGACCTCTTTCCGGGCTCTGCTTCGAGAGTCATCTCATCAAAAAGGCCTTCAACAACTACCCTGTCTAGACGAGCACACACGCAGGCACACACCCCATCACGCTCTCTTCCTTACCTGGCTTGGTTTTCCTTCAAAATTCTTTGCTCACATTCCACACCGACATGAGCTTTCTGTCTTCTTCTACGATAGCACAAACTCCAGGAGATCAGGGATATTTGTCAGTTTGTTCTCTGTCAAAATCCTGGAATAGTGCCTTGCAAATAACAGGTGCTTACTAACTATGTGTTAAATGAATAAGTAGTAGAATTTTACTACAGACATGGCTGGCTCACCTGGCGGCGGGTGGGGGGGCTAGGCATTTTTAGGCCAAACCGCAAGAATGAAATTATAATGTGACTGAGAGGAAATACCAGTTGTTAATGTACTATAACAAATCACCTGCCTGTTGTATCCCTGGCTCTCAGAACAGTGCTAATCACGTATTATTAGGCATTTGTCTATCAATAAGGAATCGTGGATTCTGAGCAATACAGACACAAACGGAACTGGCCACCACACATGTCCAGGACGCACCCTGGGCGTGCACATCAGGGGTGGGGAGTCTCCAAGGAGGAGAGGAAGAAGGAAGGAGAATGTGCTGGGCAGGGTCAGAGTTCAAGGAGCAGCAGAGCGTATTCGGTATAGATGTGGCTCCGGGACCTCATTGATCTGCACTGCGAACCTTATGCAGCTAATTCTAACTCCCAGGGGAAAGCTGGCAGCGCTGGCCTCCCGAGAGTTGGGTCTGCATGGTCTGACAGGACGAACCCTCTTGCAAGATGGACGGCGACCCTCTGAGGTCCAGTGGCCCTCCCATAATAGTGCCCAGTGGCCTCCAAGAAATTTGCACCCTGCAGCAGCAGCCTCCTCCCTCCAGCTTCTGAATCAGGGGGTCAGGTCTGATGGAAAACTGGGGGAGTACGAGAGCCCAGATTGGGAATCAAACTCCTGAAGCTCTGGTGTCGGCTCTGTCTCTTGAGCCTGTTGAAACCACTGTCTCTAAGTATAACTTACAAATCGCATACAAATTCACACGAACATAAATTCCATCATTTGTCCAACCTGACCACTGCCACCTGTGGGGGACTGTCACACCTTAAATGCAACAAAATAGTTAATATGGACAAATACCTGTTTGCCGTCCTGTGCCGCACATTTGAACTTGATGGTACAGAAACAGGATTTCAACATTTAATAAATCATAAAACTTTTAAAAATGCTCTGAAATTCAATTTCTGCAGAAAATTCAAGCTTTGTAAGCTATGGTACACACACAAGTACATGCACATGTATTTTCCCCCCAAAGCTTCCTTATTATACGTGCAAAGTACACAGCTCAAAATTCAAGCAAATTACTTATTACAAAACAAAGTAAACAGATAAAAATCACAGCATGATTTGTATGGCTGCCACTACTTCTGCCATTTTCCATGATACAGCTGATATTTCATTTCACCCGGTGCTGGTTTCAGGAACTGTGACCATTCACCTTTGTCCTGCACTACTGTACGTAAGCCTCCTCCCTTGGGCACTCAAGCATGGGCGGTATTTCGTTTTTCTCGATTCCCACAACATTTAGAAACGAACAAACAAAACAAAACACACTGTTGTTTTTATCTTATAGGCACTGCATTCCTTAAAGTTCAAAAAGAGTATTTAACCACTAGCGGAGGCCTGGGCTTTACACGAGATCAAATGCACAAGCACGGTCTGGCATCACACTGGACTGGCCTGTGGTCAAGACATGCAAACTGGGGCACCCGTGGAGGTGGGCTGGGCCCAGGCAGGCTGGCTCTGGCCGACTGGAACCACAGGGTCCAGCCGAAGGGAACGCGGTCAGGCGGCTAGGTTGCTATGTGGGCCTGGTGTGGTCAGATCTTCTCACCTTTCAAGAAAGCCGGAACCCCAGATTTTAATGTGAATCTCTAGATTTTTAAATGTTAGCAAGTATTTCTGAAAATGGTTTAAAATATTCTATGAGCTGTGTACACCTGAAACTAGTATAAAATAGTATTGAATGTCAACTGTAATTGAAAAAGAGAAAAAATATTCCGTGGGCCCAACACAGCACGCCTGTGGCCTGATGTAGCACCTGGGCAGCCTGTGTATGAGCTCTGAGAAGCAGTAGGTGCTTCCAGTGGGCTCCAGGCCTGAGTCTGACATTTGTTCCTAGGGTGGTCACTTCACCTCCCAATCGCTTGGCACTGAAACCCCATCAGCTGACAAGGCTACTGTGTAGTGGCTAAGGGTGCCGCTTCCCTTGGGTTTGTGTCCTGGCTACTGCCACAGTACACCTGCCACATCACTTTGACTGACTCCTCCGGGCTCCAGCTCCCTCTCCTATAAAATTTGGATGATCATACAACCCCTCATGCCCCGGCTGGCATGGCTCAGGGGATTATGCACGGACCTGTGAACCGGAAGTTTGCAGGTTCAATTCTGGTCAGGGCACATGGCTGGTTGTGGGCCCCAGCTGGGGGTGTGTGAGAGGTAACCAGTCATAAAGCAAAGATAAGACGGTGTCATTCCCCCTGTCACCTACAGAACAAAAGCTACTTCCTCAATCCCATGTTCAAGGCTGTCTATGCTCTCACCAAGCTCACATCCCACGGGTCTCTATGATAGCCTCTGTGCTCCAGACACACCAAGCTCCTGTGCCTGCCTCTTCCTGAACGAGCCATCTAGTTTCTGGCCATTGTGCCTTGGTGACACTATTCTTTCTGCTTAAAATATTTATTTTCCCTCTTTTCACCTAATGTCGACCCCTCCTCAACTTCTAAGTCCAGGCCAAAATGGTCATCTCCACCATGAAGTCTTCTCGGAATACTCCCGCAGAGGTCCTCCCTCCTCTGTGGTTCCCACCGCACTGGGGACACAGCTCCCTGTTAACTCCCCTCACAATACACGGTAATCTACTTGTCGAGACATCTGTCTTAATCCGAGAATGGAAGCCACGGACAAGGACCCGGGTCTACACCCTGGTTGCATGCCTGACTGGCACATGGTGCAAGTTTAGTGTTTTCTCAATGAATGAATGGGACTAAGAGGGCAGTTGAATAAAACCAAAACAATAATGTCACTTTAAACACATTCTGTTGCAAGGAACAGATTTTTGGGAACATGCAAAGAACGAAGAGAATACTAAAAATACATAAAATCACTTAGGAGCCCTCAGTTCCTCGAAATGTATGCATTTTGGTTAATTTTAGTAAAAAGGGATATTATAAAGTTCTGCTACCTGGGCAATTGAAAATATCTGTACTTACGTGGTGGCTGCCATTTCTCACGGTGTCGTGGTCTTCGCTTTTTCTTTCTGTGGCTACAGTGGAAATTGTCTGATATCACAGGAGCAGATGTATTCCAGCCAAAGAAGAAGCATGATTATTTGGGTCATAATTTATATACTGTTCAGTGCAATCTGAGACCCACACAACCGGAAACTGTCCGTCTTGACCTCATGCCTGTGCGGGTCTCTTCAAACAGAAGCAACTACTTCTTGGTGCTCAGAGAATCCCCAGAGAAGGCTAGGAGTGGATGATCTCGGGAAGGCAGAGCTCTGGGAAAGAAAATAAACATCATTGTTTTTTGGCATTTATGGCCTTAAAAACTTGCCGCTGAAGCGCTCATTCAACAAGCATTCCCTGAATGAACAGCGGGGTCGTTGCACAGCCCCTCGCCCCGAAAGCAGGATCGGAGTTCTGGCTGTGGCGGGCCGGAAAAGCAGAGGGCCATCTGGCAGAGAGGTCTGCAGTGTGGCTCTGGGGTCAGGCTGCCTGGGCTCAGGGCCCAGCCCTCGCAGTTTCTGGTGGGTAGAGTTGATAGAGTAACAATAGTTCCTACCTCAGAGTTTTCGGGAAGATTAAATGACAGAAAACATGTAAAATGCTTAGCATAGTGCCTATGAAATTATTCTGATTACTATATGACAAAAGTTCAGTAAATGTGCACTGGCCAATGTGGTTCAATGGTTTGAGTACCGGCCTGCGAACCAAAGGGTCGCTGGTTTGATTCCCAGTCAGGGCACGTGCCTGGGTGGCAGGCCAGGCCCCCAGTAGGGCGCGCGTGAGCGGCTACCACACATTGATGTTTCTCTCCCTCTCTGTCTCCTTTCCTTCCTCTCTCTCTAAAAATAAATAAATAAAATCTTTTTTAAAAAAGTTCAGTAAATATTAGCTATCATTTGTCAAAAAGGTCCTACTAGTAGACTTGAGCCTTCTGTTGCTTATCTTGCCAACTATGTGCACACCCAATACCTCTGCTTTATTGTCCCACTATGGGATCAGAGTTCTTTGAGAATGGAAGAAAGAACAAGCTATAAACTTCTAACTAATACGAAAGCAGAAATATGGAGACAAGGAGAAGGAAAGAGGTCACATACACGGAACTTCTGGTCACATACAATGGCTCAAGCATAAAAATAGATCTGGACTCTCAATGGCCACGCTTGAAGAGACAAAATAAAGGGCATGTCGTCACACTGCTGAGGGAAAGTTCTATACCTAGACAAACTTCAAGTGTGGAATGAAGACTTCTTAGGCATTTGAGGCTTCAAAGAATGTGAGATATTCTAAGGA
>PVJD01017328.1:0-17913 GCA_004026545.1 Mormoops blainvillei
TTTAAGATTCTCTGCTTATCTTTAATCTTGGGTATTGTAATGATGATGTGCCTTGGTGTGTGCTTCCTTGGGTCCAACTTCTTTGGGACTCTGAGCTTCCTGGACTTCCTCCTGCAAGTCTATGTCCTTTGCCAGATTGGGGAAGTTCTCCTTCATTATTTTTTCAAATAAGTTTTCAGTGTCTTGCTCTTCCTCTGCTCCTTCTGGCATCCCTATGATTCACATGTTGGAGCATGTAAAGTTGTCCCAGAGGTTCCTAAGGCTCTCCTCATTTTTTTGAATTCTTGTTTCTTCATTCTGTCCTGGTTGAATGTTTTTCTCTTCTTTCTGCTCCAAATCGTTGATCTGAGTTCCAGTTTCCTTCCCTTCGCTGTTGGTTCCCTGTATATTTTTCTTTATTTCACTTGGCATAACCTTCACTTTTTCCTCCATCTTGTGACCCTACTCCACCAACTTTGTGAGTATCCAGATTACCAGTGTTTTGAACTCTGCATCTGTTAGGTTGGCTGTCTCTTCATCGCTTAGTTCTATTTCTGGAGCTTTGATCTGTTCTTTCATTTGGGCCATATGTATTTTTCTTCTCTCAGCACCCTGTTACATTGTGCGGGGCAGAGCCTTAGGTATTCGCCAGGGCGGGGCAACCCACATCACTGCCTTGTGGTGCTATATGTGGGGGATGGGTCAGAGAGGGAACAATGCTGCTTGCTTGGCTCTTGGCTGGCTCATTCGCTTTCGCTGCTACCCACAAGCAAATTGGGCCCTTCTTGTGCTGATTCCTGGTTTAGTGGGTTTGTGTACCTTCTAGGATCCTGTGGTTCTCTTCAGTGAACTCTCCTGTGAGGCTGGCAGCTTCTCTCAGTGCCACAACCCCCACAGATTTTTACCAGTAGAGGTTTTGAGCCTTTCTTTTCCTGAGCTGGAACCGTGGGTTGCATGGTCTCTCTCACTCCCCAGTTGTTTCTCCTGGTGTATCTGCACACAAATATGAGACTGCCCAGTCTGTCAACCACTGCCTTGTCTGCCCTGGTCCTCCGGCCGCAGGCTTGCTGCACATCCTCTCCACCCTGGCTGCCTGTCTCCTCCTCTCCTACCCCTCTGGATGAATGTTTCTTCTTTAACTCCTTGGTTGTTGGACTTCCATAGAGTTTGATTTCCTGGCAGTTCTGTTATTTTTTGTTTTTAAATTTATTGTTGTTTTCCTTCTTTTGGTTGTGCAAGGAAACAAAGCGTATCTACCTATGCTTCCATTATACTACACAACATCTAAATCCTATCAAATAAGCAACAGCCAACCTCAGCGAGCCCCTAGCCCTCACACCTCTTGCTAGTGGCCCCAGGCACAGTGTGAGCAGCAGTCAGCCTAGATTCACAGCTTGGCTTCACCTGGCAATCTGTAAGACCAGCACGAGTAGCAGCCATCTCAGTGCTTTATAGCTCAGGCAGGGTGGCCCCAGGCAAAACACAGGTGAGGGCTGACCTGGGCCTGTACCTCCTGGGAAACCATAGAGCCTGCATACCCAGTGGACAGCTACAGACCACATTAGACCACCACCACCTTGTCCTTGCCCAGTTGATCCTCCACAGAGGGTTGAGGTTGGTGGTCAGTGGTCATAGCCAGTCTTTGCAACTGACTGGTCTGGGTAAATCCCTCCCACTGACCCTCCAGCAGCAATCAAGTCTCAACTACAAGAGGAGGGTGTATTCTGCTCACACAAAGGGCATAACTTGAGTACCCACCTTGGATGATAGTGGAGGCTGTGTCACTGCACCCTACAGGACACCTAATACATTAGATCACGCTTCCAAGGCAAGGAGTCATAAGAGCTCTACTGAATACATAGAAACAAACACAGAGAGGCTGCCAAAATGAGTAGACAAAGAAACATGGCCCAAATAAAAGAACAGATCAAAACTCCAGAAAAAGAACTAAATGATTTGAAGATAAGCAATCTATCCAATGCAGAGTTCAAAATACTACTCATAAGGATGCTCAAGGAACTTAGTGAGGACTTCAACAGCATAAAAAAGATCCAGTCAGAATTGAAGGATACACTAATTGAAATAAAGAATTTTTGTAGGGAAACAACAGTAGAGTGGATGAAGCCAAGAATCAGACCAAAGATGTGGAACATAAGGATTCAAGAAACAACTAACCACAACAAGAAGAAGAACAAAGAATCCCCCCAAATGAGAATAGTGTAAGCAACCCCTTGGACAACTTCAAACATTTTCATCAAAAGTATGCCAGAAGGAGAACAGAAGGAGCAAGAAATTGGAAAACTATTTGAAAAATAATGAAAGAAAACTTCCCTAATTTGGTGGAGGAAATAGACATGCAAGTGCAGGAAGCGCAGAGTCCCAAACAAGATGGACATGAAGAGGCCCAATGCAAGACACATCATAATTAAATTGCTAAAGTTTAAAAATAAAAAGATGGGGGTGTGTGAGAGATTGGGTGAGAGGTGAGGGGATTAAGAAGTATAAATAGGTAGTTACAGAATAGCCATGGGGATGTAAAGTACAGTATAGGAAAGGAAGTATCCAAAGACCTTACATGCGTGGTGGGTGGACATGAACAAAGGTGGCAGGGTTGCCTGAGGGAGAGGCGGGTACTGGATGGAGAGGAGCAAAGGGGGGAAAATTAGGGCAACTGAAATAGCATAATCGATAAAGTATGATTAAAAAATATAGCCCTGGCTGGCATAGCTCAGTGGATTGAGCATCAGCCTGCAAACCAAAGGGCCACCGGTTCAATTCCTCAGTCAGGCACATGCCTGGGTTGTAGACCAGGTCCCCAGTAGGGGGCACATGAAAGGCAACCACACATTGTTTCTCTCTCTCTCTTTCTCCCTCCCTTTCCCTCTATCTAAAAATAAAGTAAATTTTAAAATCCTCAAAATAGTCACGGGGAGCACTGACTGGTGTGGCCCAGTGGATTTAGCACTGGCCTGTGGACCAAAAGGTTGCCAGCTCAATTCCTGATCAGGGCACATGCCTGGATTACAGGCTAGGTACCCAGTTGGGAGCATGGAAGAGGCAGCCGAGTGAACTTCCTCTCACACATCAATGTTTCTTTCCCTCCCTTCCCCTCTCTCAAAAATAAATAAGTAAAACCTTTTTTAAAAGGAAATACCAATCATTTATTTTTTTTAAATAGTCATGGAGATAGAAAGTACAGCATAGGGAATACCGTGAATAGTATTGTGATAACTCTGTCTGGAGGCAGGTGGATACTACACTTATCCAGGGACCACTTCATGAATTATATAAACCTTTAGCCACTATGCTGTACAAAAAGAGAAGAAATAATCTTTTAGATACAATGGTCAAGGAAGGCTTTTATACAAAGGTGACATTTGAGCAAAATCTTGTAGGAAATGAAGGAAAAAGATAGTGGATTTTCGGGGTAAGAATACTCTGGGAAAAGAGAGCAGTGAATGAAAAGGCACCAACGTGGGCACTTGCTTGAAATGTTAAAGGGTCTTCTTTAAGAAGAAGAATGGGGAAAAAGATAAAAAATATGAACAATAAAATACAATATCTACACAATAAATAAATATCTATAAACAGTTGAATCTAAAATGCAAACAAATTGAGTGGGCAGAGCAGAAACAGACTCATAAACTCAGAGGCCATTTCGACAGTTGTCAGATGGAAAGAGGGCTGGGGGAATGGGTGAAAAGGTGAAGGGGTTAGGAAGTAAAAATTGGTTGCTACAGAATAGTCATAAAGATATAAAGTACAGCACAGGGCATATAGTCAATAATATTCTAATAACTCAGTGAGTTATATAATATCTAATCACTAGGGTGTACAGTTGAAACTAATATAATCATGTATGTCATCTGTAATTGAAAAATTAAAAATGATTTTAGAAAATAAATAAAATATTCAGTTAAAGTCATAAAAGGAGAAAAAGAGTAGAAAACAAAAATAGGAGCAATAACCAGGGCAACAAATGAAAAACAGTAACAGATAGTAATCCAACTTTATCAATAATCACTTTAAACATTATCTAAATACACCAATTAAAAGAGTAGATAAAAAAGCAAAGCCCAACTACATGTCCACAAGAAACCCACTTTTTTATTTAATTAAAAGTATATTTATTTTTTACATTCAATATTATTTTGTATTAGTTTCAGGTGTGCAGCATAGTGGTTAGTCAATCATGTACTTTACAAAGTATTCCCCCAAAATTTCCAGTACCCACCTGGCACCACACATAATTATTACTTCTCAATTCCTTCACATTTTTCACTCAGTCCCCTAACTCCCTGCCCTCTGGCAAATCAGTCTGTTCTGTGTATCTATGAGTCTGTTTCTATTCTTGTTTATTTTGTTCTTTACATTCCACACGTAAGTGATTCATATGGTATTTGTCTTTCTCTGACTGACTTATTTCACTAAGCATGATACCCTCTAGGTCCATCCATTCTGTCACAAATGGTAAGATTTCATTCTTTTTTTATGTTCAGGTAATATTCCAATGTATATATGTACCACCTCTTATTTAATTGTCTATTGACGGGCACTTGGTTGCTTCCATCTCTTGGCTATTGTAAATAATAATGCAGTGAACACAGAGGTGCATGTATTCTTTCAAATTAGTGTTTTGGGTTTCTTTGGATATATCTCCAGAAGTGGAATTGCTGGGCCATCAGGCAGTTCCATTTTTAAGTTTCGAGGACCCTCCATACTGTTTGCCACAGTGCCTGCACCAGCCTGTATTCCCACCAACAGTGCACAAGGGTTCCCTTTTCTCCACACCCTCTCCAACATTTGTGGTTTGTTGATTTATAGATGAAAGTCATTCTGACAGGTGTAAGGTGACACCTCATTGTGGTTTTAATTTGCTTTTCTCTGATAATTAGTGATGTTGAGCATCTTTTCATATGTCTATTGGCTACCTGTATGTCCTCTTCAGAGAACTGTGTATTCAGGTCATCTGCCCATTTTTTAATTGGATTGTTTGTTTTTCCAGTGTTGAATTGTATAAATTCCTTATGAATTTTGGATATTAACCCCTTATTTGATGTATCATTGGCGAGTATGTTCTCTCATTCAGTGGCTTGTGTTTTCAATTTGTTAATAGCTTCCTTTGCTGTGCAAAAACTTTTTAGTTTGATGTAGTCCTATTTGTTGTTTTTTTTCTTTTGTTTCCCTTATCCAGTGACATATATCGGAAAAAATATATATTGCTCAGAGAAATGTCAGAAACGTTACTGTCTATGTTTACTTCTAGGAGTTTCATGGTTTTGAGTCTTACATTTAAATCTTTAATCTATTTTGAGTTTATTTTTGTGTATGGTGTAAGAAGATGGTCTACTTTCTTTTTTTCTTTGCATATATCTATCCATTTTTCCTAACACTGTTTACTGAAGAGACTGTCTTTACTCCATTGTATATTTGTGCCTTCTTTGTCAAATATTAAATGAGCACATAGGTCTAGGTTTATTTCTGGGCTCTCTGTTCAGTTTTATCAATCTACATGTCTGTTTTTATTCCAGTACCATACTTTGTTATTACTATAGCCCTGTAGTATAATTTGATATCAGGTAGTGTGATACCTGCAACTTTGTTCTTCTTTCTAAAGATAGCTGTGATTATTCAAGATCTTTTGTGATTCCATATAAATATATGGCTCATTTTTTCTAGTTCTGTGAAAATCACAATTGATATTTTGGTAAGAATTGCATTGAATCTATTCATTGCTTTCAGTAGTATGGACATTTTAATCATGTTAATTCTTTCTATCTATGAGCATGGTATATGCTTTCATTTATTTGTATCTTCTTCAATTTCTTTCTTCAGTATCCTATAACTTTTCAAGTACAGGTCTCTTACCTTGTTGGTTAAACTTTTTGTGAGGTATTTTATTTTATTTTTTATTTCCTTTTTTATGATTGTTCATCTGTTACAGTCATCACAACTTTTCCACCTTTGCCCTCCTCTGCCCTGCTCCCACAGTCAATCCACACACCATTATCCATGTCTATGGGCCATTCATATATGTTCTTTGACTAGTCCCTTCCCCTTCTTTCCACCGTTATCCCCCTTCCCCCTCCCCTCTGGTCGCTGTCAGTCTGTTCCATGGTTCCATGGCTCTGGTTCTCTTAGCTCATTAGTTTATTTTGTTTATTAGATTCCTCTTATAAGTGAGATCATATGGTATTTGCCTTTCACCAACTGGCTTATTTCACTTAGCATAATATTCTTGAGTTCCATCTATGTTGTCGCAAAAGGCAGGAGTTTCTTGTTTCTTTCTGCTGCTTAGTATTCCATTGTGTAAATGTACCACAGTTTTTTGATCCACTCATCTACTCGTGGGCACTTAGGTTGTTCCCAGCACTTGACTATTTCATTTTATTTTATATTTTGATGCAATTGTACATGGGATTGTTTTCTCTGTTTCCCTTTCTGAGAGTTCATTATTGGAGTATAAAAATACAGTGGATTTCTGAATATTAATTTTGTATCCTGCTACTTTTCTGAATCCAATGATCAGTTCTAATAGTTTTTTTGTAGAATCATTGGGGTTACCCATATACAGTATCATGTTATATGCAAATAATGATAGTTTTATGTTTTCCCTTTCAATTTTGGATGCCTTTTATTCTTCTTTTCTGATTGTTGCCCCTAGGATTTCCAGTACTATGTTGAATAAGAGAGGTGAATGTGAGCATTCCTATCTTGTTCCTGATCTTAAGGGAAACAGCTTTAACTTTTCCCCATTAAGTATGATGTTAGCTGTAGGTTTGTTACGTATGACCCTTTTTATGTTGAGGTATGTTCCCTCTATTCCCACTTTGCTAAGAATTTTTGTCATAACCCTGGCCGGTGTAGCTCAGTGGATTGAGCATCTATCTGCCTGTAAACGAAAGGGTCGCCAGTTTGATTCCCCAGTCAGGCCATGGTTGCAGGCCAGGTCCCCAGTAGGGAATGCGTGAGAGGGAAACTCACATTGATGTTTCTCTCCCTCTCTTTATCCCTCCCTTCCACTCTGTCTAAAAATAAAATAAATAAACTCTTTAGAAAAGAGAGTTTTTGTCATAAACGGGTGCTGGATTTTGACAAAAAGTTTTTACTGCATATATTGATATGATTATATGGTTTTGTCCTTTCTTTTTTTTATGTGGTGTGTCACATTAATTGATTTGTGGATACTGTACAACCTTGCTTTTCGGAACAAACCACAATTGAACATGGTGTATAATCTTTTTAATGTTTTGCTGTTTTCGGTTTGCTAATATTTTTTGAGGATATTTGTTTCTTTGTTCATCAAAGATGTTGGCCTATTATTTTCTCTTTTTTGTCATGTCTTTTTTTTTCCTCAACAGAGAAAATATTTTATTCAAATATCTACATGACATTTATAAAAATAAACTGACATTTAGATATAAAAATCATAGTGATTTAAAAATTAGGTTGTTTTACAAGTTACAGTCTCTGAATATAAATCGAAATTTAAATGTAAACACAAAATTAAAAACCTGAAATACTTAAGACTTAGAAATTTAAAAACACATTCCTAGAAATCCTTGACCTGAAGAAGAAATCAATAATAAAGTTACAAATTAAACTACAATAATATATTACAAAGTAAAATTATAAAAATTAAAAACAATGAAAAGGAGAATAATTCCTCCACTAAAACATACAGAATATACAAAGAACATATTCAGAACAATACTTCTAACTTCAATGTCTTTATGGTCATGTCTTTATCTGGTTATGGAATTAAGATAATACTGGCTTAGTAAAATGAGCTTGGAAAATTCTCCTCCAGAAATTTTTGGAATCATTTAAGAATAGGGGTTAGTTCTTCCTTACATGTTTGGTAAAATTCACCTGTGAAGCTATCAGGCCCATAATTTTTATTTCTTGAAAGTTTTTTTTGATTAGTGCTTCGATTTCATTAGTTGTAATCAGTCTGGAGGTTTTTTGTATATTTTATTGATTATGCTACTACAGTTGTCCTTTTTTTCTCCCCTTTATTCCCTCTGCCTTGTACCCCACTCCATTGTCCTATCAGCCTTAGTTCATGTGTGTGAGTCGTACATATAAGTTCTTTGCCTTCTCCCTTTCCTATACTATTCTTAACCTCCCCCTGTCTATTTTGTGCCTACCAATTATGCTTCTTATTTCCTGTACCTTTTTACCCCATTCTCCTCCGCCCCCTCCCCACTGATAACCCTCCATGTGATCTCCATTTCTGTTATTCTGTTTCTGTTCTAGTTGTTTGCTGTTTGTTTGTTTTTTTTAGGTTCAGTTGTTGATAGTTGTGAGTTTGTTGTCATTTTACTGTTCATAGTTTTGATCTTCTTTTTCTTAGATAAGTCCCTTTAACATTGCATATAATAAGAGCTTGGTGATGATGAACTCCTTTAAGTACACCTTATCTGGGAAGCACTTTATCTATCCTTCCATTCTAAATGATAGCTTTGCTGGATAGAGTAATCTAGGTTGTAGGTCCTTGTCTTTCATGACTTTGAATACTTCTTTCCAGCCCCTTCTTGCCTATAAGGTTTCTTTTGAGAAATCAGTTGAGAGTCTTATGCTCACTCCTTTGTAAGTAACTCTCTCCTTTTCTCTTGCTGCTTTTAAGGTTCTCTCCTTCTCTTACCAACGAATGAACCTAAAAACAAAAACAAAAACAAACTAAGCAAACCACCAGAACAGGAACAGAATAAAAGAAATGGAGATCACATGAAGGGTTACCAGTGGGGAGGGGGGAGGGCAGAATGGGGTAGAAAGGTACAGGGAATACGAACCATAATTGGTAGGCACAAAATAGACAGGGGAAGGTTAAGAATAGAATAGGAAATGGAGAAGGGAAAGAACTTATATGTATGACCCATGGACATGAACTGAGGTGGGGGTGCTGCTGGTGGGAAGAGAGGTACAGGGCAGAGGGTAATAAAGGAGAGAGAAAACGGGACAACTGTAATAGTATAATCAATAAAATTTACTTTAAAAAGATTCTCTCCTTATCTTTAATCTTGGGTAACTTAATTATGATGTGCCTTTGTATGTTCCTCCTTGGGTCCAACTTGTTTAGGACTCTCTGAGACTCCTGGACTTTCATGTCTAGTTCCTTTGCCAGATTGGAGAACTTTTCCTTCATTATTTTTTCAAATCAGTTTTCAATGTCTTGCTCTCCCTCTTGTCCTTCTAGCAACCATATGATCTGAATGTTCCAATGTTTAAAGTTGTCCCAAAGGTTCCTAAGCCTCTCCTTATTTTTTTGAATTCATGTTTCTTCATTCTGTTCTGGTTGGATATTTCTTTCTTTCTTTTGTTTCAAATCATTAATTTGAGTCCCAGTTTTCTTCCCTTCACTGTTGGTTCCCTGTATATTTTCCTTTATTTCACTTTGTATAGCCTTCACTTCTTCCTTTATTTTGCGATGGTACTCAATCATTTCTGTGAGCATCCTGATTTACCAGTGTTTTGAGCTCTGCATCTGATAGTTTGTCTATCTCTTCATTGCTTAGCTCTTTTTCTGAAGTTTTGATCTGTTCTTTCACTTGGGCCATATTTCTTTGTCTTGGGGCACAGTTACATAGTTAGGGTTGGAGCCTTAGGTATTCTCCAAGGCAGGGCAACCCCCATGGCTGCATTCTGGCACTGTATGTGGGGGAGCAGCCAGAGAGGGAACGATGCTGCTTACTTGGCTCTCACCTGGCTTTCAGTCACTTCCCTCACTTCCCACAAGTGGATTGTGCCCTTTCAGGTTCTGATTCTGGGTTGGGTTGGCTTGTGTACATTCTACGATCCCATGGGTCCCTCCAACAGATTCTCTTGTGAGACTGGGAGTTTCTCATGCCACCTCAACCCCTATGGATTTTTATAGCCAGAGGTTTTGAGGCTTTAGTTTCCCACACTGCAACCCTGGGTTGTGTGGCCTTTCTTGCTTCCCAGTTGTTCCTCCTGGCTTACCCACATGTGAATGTGGGATATTAGTCCAACACCTCGCCCGCCCACCCTGGTCTGCCAGCAGCCACCTAGTCGTGCCTCCTCCTGCCCCTGCTTTCCAACTCTGCCCCTCCTACCAGTCTGGGTGAATGTTTTTTCTTTAACTCATTGGTTGTTGGACTTCTATACAGCTCACTTTTCTGGCAGCCCTGGTTGTTTTTGTTTTTAAATTGGTTGTTATCTTTCTTTTGGTTGTGTGAGAAAGTGAAGCATATCTACCTATGCCTTCTTGGTAAAACTTGAATAAACCAGCCTGTTCGGAGATTTTGTTTCTTCTTAATTCAGTTTTGGAGGATTATATGTTTGTAGAAATTTATCCATTTCTACCAGATTGTCAAATTTTTTGTCATTAGTTGTGTGTAATATTTTCTTATGATCCTTTGTATTTCTGTGGTGCTAGTTGTTTCTTTTCCTCTTTCGTTTCTGATTTTACTTATTTAGGTCCTCTCTCCTTTTCTCTTGATGAGTCTAGGTAAAATTTGTTAATTATGTTTTCAATGAACCAGCTCTTGGTTTCATTGATCTTTTGTACTGTGTTTTTTAAGACTATATTTCCTTTATTTCTGCTCTGATCTTTGTAATTTCCTTCCTCTACTCACTTAGGGCTTTGCTGTTCTTTTTAGTTTTTTGTTTTTTTTTTATGTTCAAGATCCCATTTTTTTTATCTGAGCTTTTTGTTTTGTTTTGTTTCTTTAGGAAGGCATCTAATGCTTTGAATTTCACCCTTAGGACTGCTTTGACTTACAACTCCTAACCTGTGTCCCATAGGTTAGGAGTTATATTCTCATTTTCATTATCTCAAGGTATCTTTTGGTATCTTTCTTGATTTCATTGTAAACTCATTCATTGTTTAGTAACATGTATTTAACCTCCATGTCTTTGTGTGTTCTTCAGGGTTGGTTTTGGGGGGTCTTTTTTTTGTTTTTTGTTTTGTAATTGATTTCTAGTTTCATACCATTGTAGTTAGAGAAGATGCTTTATATGATTTCAATCTTCTTAAATTTATTGAGACTTGTTTTGTGTTTTAACATGTGTTTTATCCTAGAAAATATTCCATGTGTACTTGGAAAGAATGTATATTCTGCTGTTTGGAGGTGAAATGCTCTGAGGATAGCAACTAAATTCTGATCTAGTATGTCGTTTAAGGCCACTGTTTCCTTGTTGATTTTCTGCCTGGAAGCTCTATCCATTGACATCAATGGCATGTTGAAATTCCCTTACTGTCACTGAATTATTCTTGATCTCTCCCTTTATATATATCAAGATTTTTTTATATATAGTTAGGTGCTCCTGTGTTGGGTGCATAAATGTTTGCAAGGATTATATTCTCTTCTTGGATTATGAAGTGCCCTTCTTTGTTTCTTATTATAGCCTTTGTTTTAAAGTCTATTTGTCTGATATAAGTATTGCTACCTTAGTTTTTTTTCACCTCCAGTTGCATGAAATATATTTTTCCATCCCTTACTTTCATTCTGTGTGTGTGTCTTCTATTCTGGTGGGTCTCATTTAGACATCATATATGTAGGTCATGTTTTCTTATTTATTCAGCTAACCTATGTCTTTAGATTGAAGTATTTAAGCCACTCACATTTAAAGTGATTATTGAGGCAGAGGAAGGAGTTTCTCACAACTACATGGAAACTGACCATGGACACTCAAGGATATCCAACCCCTAAATCAGCAGCCAATGATATATACCTGTGGAGAATGTTACAAAGAAAATGAAATAGAATCCAGGGGTCCAATCAGGTGCAGAGAATGTGGATACAGAATAAAGTACAAGAAAAGGACTAAAAGGTGGGTGGTTTTCGATGCTCAATGAAACATGGAATTTAGAGGAATATCTGTATTTGTATTTGTATTTGCTGTTAATGTCATATAGCTTTTGATTAGTGTACTTATCTTTATGAATACAACTATATACAAGCGATTTCATTTTTAAAACCATGTTGTATCTACATATCTCTTAATAGTTTATATAAGGAAATTATTTTTGTTCAGTTACATTATTTGTAATTTAATTTTATTGTATATGTCACCTGATAAAATGAAGGTTAAAAGTGCTTCTCTAAACCACACTTTTAATCAAAACCTAGAATCATTAGGACCCTTGTTGAAAATTAAGTTTTTTATTATCAAAAATGTGATTATTGATAAGTATGTATTTATTGCCATTTTATTCTTTATAACTATGTTTCTCTATTTTTTCTTTTTTTAATACTTTTTTTATTCTCACCTGAGGATGTTTTATTTTCATTGCTTTTAAAGACTAATGAAGGGAAAGAGAAACATCAATGCAAGAGAGAAACATCAGTTGGTTGCCTCCCATATATGCCCAGATGGGGGATCACATGTGTCTAGACTGGGGGTCAAACCTGCAACCAAGGTATGTGTCCTGACTAGGAATAGAACCCACAGCTGACAATGCTGCAACCAACCAAGCACACCAACCAGTATTTCATTCTTTTTCTTGAAGAAATACTTTTAATATTTCTTGCAATACTGGTTTGGTGGTAATGAATTTATGTTTTCTTCTCCTTCAATTTTATTTATTTATATTTTTAAAATTTTTCTTTATTTTTAGACAGAGTAGAAGGGAAGGAGAAAGAGAAGGAGAAACATCAACTTACATATATGGTTGACTCTCATATGTGTGACTGTATGTGTGCTGACCAGGGACCCAGGCATGTGCCTTGACCAGGAGTTGAACAGTCAACTCTTCACTTTGCAGGATGATACCCAACCACCTTAGCTCCTTCAGGTTTAAATGATAGCCTTGCTTGGTAAAGTAGTCTTGGTTATATGTCTTTGCTTTTCATCACTTCGAATATTTAATGCCAATCCCTTCTATCCTGAAATGCTCCTGTTTAGAAGTCAGCTGACAGCCTTATTGTAGCTCCCTTGCAGATAAATAATTTTCTCTTGCTGTTTTTAAAATTCTTTGTTTTTGACCTTTGTCATTTTAATTATTATGCGTCTTGGTGTCGGCCTCTTCAGATTCATCTTGTTTTGGACTCTGCTTTCTGGACTTGTGTGTCTTTTTCCTTTACCAGTTTAAGGAATTTTCCATCATTATTTCTTCGAATAGTTTCCCAATCCCTTGCTCTTTCTCTTCTTCCTCTGTACCCCTATATTTCCTTATGTCCTTATGTTTCATGTTGTCCTTATGTTCCCTTGTGTTTCATGTTGTCTCTGAGGTGCCTTAAACTATCCTCTTTTTTAAAAATTCTTTTTTATTTTTGCTTTTCTGGTTGGGTATTTTCTGATACCCTGTCTTCCAAATCACTGATTCAATCCCCTGCTTCACCTAAGCTGCTGTTGATTCCTCCTGGTGTATTATTTTTCATTTTAGATTTTGTATTCTTCATTTATGACTGGTTCTTATTTATGGTTTCTATATGCCTTTTTATGCTATTGATGTTCTAAGTTCCTTGAGCATCCTTATAACCATTGTTATGAACTCTTCATTTGGTAGATTGCTTGTCCCCATTTTATTTAGTTCTTTTTTCTGGAGATTTCTCCTATTCTTTCATTTTGGGAATGTTTCTTTTTCTCTGCATCTTGTCTGCCTCTGTGTGTGTATTTCTGTGTAATAGATACACCTTCTATGTCGCCCAGTCTTGCTATGGTGGCTTTAAGTAGTAGGTCTTCTGTTGGACCCCGTGGCACAGTCTCCCTGATCACCTGAGCTGGGTGCTCCAGGAATATCCCTTGTGTGGATTATGTGAGCTCCCCTGTTGCAGTTGAGTCATGATTGCTGTAGGCTTATCCATGTATGGGGTCAGCCCTTAGGCTGGCTGACTGTGAGGATTGACCCCTACCACAGTATACAAGCTGCTGTGCAGGGGCTGAGCACATGAAGCAGAATTCACCTAAGTAGCACCTGTTGCCTGTCAAGATCTCCCTTTGGATGTGTCATTTGTGGAGCTAATTGAATCCTGCTCTGTTGTTGTCTGAATCCAACCACTGGGTGTGTTGGTTCTGGGTCCTCTTGGGAGGGACTCCCATACAGGTTGATGCCAGACACTGCCATGACTTGCTCTGGGAAACCTGTTTGGTGCTACAGAGTGATTCACAGTTTTTGGCTGCTTCTGCTGAGCCTGAGGTACGTTCTCAGTGAGTCACCAGGTAGGGGCGAGTGGTGTTCTCCAGATTGATACAGATTTAACCTTGGTGCCAGTGCTGGATTTGAGTCGACTATGCAAAAGTCTCAGGAAACACCAAGGCCAGTTTGCAGTCACTTGGTGCCTGGGGGCCTTCGTGGTAGAGCAGGGTCTCAGAAAGTCATCAGCATAAGGGCAGCAGAGTTTATCAGACCCCAACAGACCAGGATTTGGCCATATGAAGTACAGACTCTGCACTAGTTGGGTATCTGAGGGAAAAGTGGCCCATCTCCTAGAACTACACAACTCAATGTGTCCCAGATTCTGGTCAGACGTCCTCAGTAGACCTAGCTTAACAGAGTGGGTGCTCAATGTTGAGAGGGTGGGGCTAGAGGATCTCTTATAGGGGGTGGGCAATGCCAGGCTCACAAAAAGGGTGAGTAATGGCCTTAACCAAAAAGTCACACAACTCAATCTGTGACATGTCCTGAGTCTGGCTGGAAACTGTACATCATGTGCCCAGGCAGCTAACTCCTCCACCGGACATGAGTTCAGCAGAGTGGGGCCATAGGAAGTCAGAAGTGTGGTGCTATAGCATTACCCCAGGCTGATGCAGTATGAAGGACAGGGCTTGACCCAAGAAAAATGCTGTCTACAGTGTGGGAGAGGGACTCAGACCAGAGACCCTCAGGGCTGCCCCTCCAGAGCTCTCTTCTGAGCAGTATAACCCAATCTCTCCTCACATGACTGTAGTCTGCTTCAAGCTGCATTCCCTCTGCAGGAACCCATGGTGAGGAGCTGCAAATGCATTGGCCCTTTAAGGCCAATTAGGGGGCACCTGGGTTTCTAACAGACTCTTGTCTCTCCATGATGGACAGAATCCCTGCTGATTTTCACAGCCAGATGTTATGTGGATTTCTCTTCCCAGCTCTGGTGCTCTGGGCTGGGGAGTCCAGCATGGGGCTGAGAACTTACACTCCTCAGGGGGGACTTTTGCAGCTGAGATGGACAGCTCTATTTGCATCTCTTCCTTTCCTCCCAGTCTCAATGTGGCTTCGTCTGTAAATCCTTAGATATAAATTATGTTTAGCTAGTCTTCAGTTGGTTATTCAGGTTGATCATTCTATATTTTAGTTGTAATTACAGTTTGATTCAGAAAGAAGGTGAATGTAACTTCCACCTACTCCACTGCCTACAAGAAACCCCCTTTAAATATAAAGACACACAGATGGATTTAAAAAAAGAAAAGAGATAGATAAAGATGTTTCATGCTAACACTAATAGAAAGGAAGCTGCAGTAACTAGATTAATTTCAGGCAGAGCCAAGTTCAGAGCATGCAAAATAATCAGATATAAAAAGAAACATTACACAATGATAAAGGAGCCAGTGCACCAAGACAGCGTCATCCTTAAAAGGCATGTTCTAACAACAGAACATAAAAATATGCAAGGGAAAAACTTATAAAACTGCCAGGATCAGGGGGAGGGAGGAGGTGGAGAAAGGTATAAAGGGGATAAATGGTGATGGAAGGAGACTTTACCTGGAGTGGTGAACACACAATACAGTGTACAGATGATATGTTGTGGAATTGTCCACCTGAAACCTGCATAATTTCATTAACCAGTGTCACCTCAATAAATTCAATAAAAAGAAAAAAATTTAATTAAAATTAAAAAATTGCAAGAAGACAAATCTATTATTATAATTGGAATCTTCAACTCTATCACTTGAGGACTTTTTTAGTAATTTACAAATCCAGCAGGTAAAAAATTAGTGACATAACTGAACTGAACAGCACCATCTATCAACTAGAGCTATACATTCCTCTCAAGTTCACGTGGAAAATTCATCAAGATAGACCACATTCTGGGGCATAAAACATGTTAACAAATTTTAAAAGATTGAAACCATACAATGTATACTCTCAGATTACAACAGAATTAAACTAGAATGCATAACAGAAATATATCCAGAAAATCCCAAAATATTAAAAATTAAACAATATACTTCTAAATAGCACATGGGTCAAAAAAAAGGCTCAAGAAAAAATTTTAAAATATTTAAATGAAATGACTATGAAAACACAATTTAACAAAATGTGTAGGATACAGTAAAAGCACTGTTTAGAGAAAAATTTATAGAATTAAATGTAGATATTAGAAAAGAAGAAAGATCTGCCCTGACTGGTGTGGCTCAGGGAGTTGGGCACTGTCCTGCAGGCCAAAAGGTTGCTGGTTTGATTCCCAGTCAGGGCACATGCTTGGGTTGTAGGTGAAGCCCCCAGCTAGGAGCATGCAAGAGGCAACTGAATGATGTTTCTCTCACACATCGTTGTTTCTCTCACCCTCTTTCTGCCTCCCTTCCTCTGTTTCTAAAAAATAAATATAACCTTTTTAAAAAGAAAAAAGAAGAAAGATCTAAAATCAATAAGCTTTCACCTTAAGAAACTAGAAAAAGAAAAGCAAATATAATCCACAGTAAGCAGAGAAAATGAAATAATAAATATTAGAGCTGAGGTCAATGAAACAGAAAAAAAAATAGAAGTAGATAGATAAAATAAACAAAACCAGAAGCTGGTTCTTTCAAAAGATTAATAAAATCACTTCCAGCCAAGATAGAGGCATAGGTAGATTCACTTTGTCTAAGCACACAACCAAAAGAAGGACAACAACAAATTAAAAAATAAAAAATAACCAGAGCTGCCAGAAAATCAAACTGAATGGAAGTACCACAACCAAGGAGTTAAAGAAGAAATATTCATCCAGACAGGTAGGAGGGGTGGAGACAGGCAGCCAGGGCACAGAGGTTGCAGGGCAGGGCTGTGGATGGCAGACTAGGTGGTCCCACATTTGCATGCATATAAACCGGGAGAAACCCCTGGGTAGCGAAAGAGACTGTACAACCCAGGATTCTGGCGTGGGAAAAGAAAGGCTCAAAACTTCTACCGGTAAAAATCTGTGGGGGTTGTGGCACCGAGAGAAGTTGCCAGCCTCACAGGAGAGTTCACTGAAGAGAACCACAGGATCCTAGAAGGTACACAAACCCACTAAACCAGGAATCAGCACAAGAAGGGCCCAATTTGCTTGTAGGTAGCAGCGGAAGCGAATGAGCCAGCCAAGAACCAAGCAAGCAGCATTGTTCCCTCTCTGACCCATCCCCCACATATAGCACCACAAGGCAGTGATGTGGGTTGCCCCGCCCTGGCGAATACCTAAGGCTCTGCCCCGCACAATGTAACAGGGTGCTGAGAGAAGAAAAATACATATGGCCCAAATGAAAGAACAGATCAAAGCTCCAGAAATAGAACTAAGCGATGAAGAGACAGCCAACCTAACAGATGCAGAGTTCAAAACACTGGTAATCTGGATACTCACAGAGTTGGTGGAGTATGGTCACAAGATGGAGGAAAAAGTGAAGGCTATGCCAAGTGAAATAAAGAAAAACATACAGGGAACCAACAGTGAAGGGAAGGAAACTGGAACTCAGATCAACGATTTGGAGCAGAAAGAAGAGAAAAACATTCAACCAGGACAGAATGAAGAAACAAGAATTCAAAAAAATGAGGAGAGCCTTAGGAACCTCTGGGACAACTTTACATGCTCCAACATCTGAATCATAGGGGAGCCAGAAGAAGCAGAGGAAGAGCAAGACACTGAAAACTTATTTGAAAAAATAATGAAGGAGAACTTCCCCAATCTGGCAAAGGACATAGACTTGCAGGAGGAAGTCCAGGAAGCTCAGAGTCCCAAAGAAGTTGGACCCAAGGAAGCACACACCAAGGCACATCATCATTACAATACCCAAGATTAAAGATAAGCAGAGAATCTTAAA
>PVJD01017329.1:0-17913 GCA_004026545.1 Mormoops blainvillei
ACCAAAACTTTTAAATTTTCCTCAGCTTAAATACAGTATTTCAAGAAAAGTACGAATTACCACAACTTCTTATACAGGCTTTAGCACATATCATTTCAACGTTTTGTGGTTATTCAGGGTCGTAATCCCAACTCTACCAGCTACCCTTTTCTAAGGATCCCTTAGGGCTGAAGCTGCATGAGGACTGCATGGGTGTAGGAATGTTTACCATTCACCTGGGTTTGGCAAACAGGTTTCAGTCCCCTGGCAGCTCTGCATGCACGAGGCAGCTCCTGGGACTCAGTGTTGAGAATCAGGAGAATGGGAGGTGACGTGACTGCTATAGGAACAGCAGTTGGCAGGGGCGGCCCAAATGCTACTCATCGGCCACATTAATCCTGCTCTTAAATAGCTCCCAAGGCTGCTCTAATGTTACATTTTAATGGAACTTTCTTTCTGTTACTTTCTTAGTTCTTAGCAAGACCAGTGCATCTGCCTCTAGCAACATTGTGGCTTGTAATCTGCAGGCAGGCTAGGAAAACAGCTCATTGAAAGCTGCGTGACATCTATTTCGGATGTGAGTTAACACAGTACAGGATGCTCATCTATGACAAAATGTTTGGGCTGCAAGGCAGGTCTGGTCCTGTGTTCTGAGGCTTCTCAAGGCCCGTCCTGGGCCCACGACGGTGCTGGCTGGCGAAGATTATTGCACGTCGGGTCCTGACACAAATGCGCGATCACCTCTTTCAAAAGCTAAAGAACGTCTGCTACGTTACAGACGGTCTTACAAAAACAAACAAGAAGAGCATGCACCCTGAATTACCAGTCTGTCAGAGAGACTCACTTCGCTTTTCTTTATCTCTTCCGACATTAAATTTAATTCTTCAGTCAGCCTATTTTTCTCCGCACTGAATTCTTCTTTCAAGTCCGTCATTTTCTGTGTTATCTCACGCACTTCCCACTGCAGCTCAGTTTCCCTTGAAGTCATGGCATTTACCTGAAATTGAATCTTTCGTTAGGATCTGCTTTTGGCTGCATGTGTTCACCAAATTAATCCCTCTGATATGACAGCCATGACGTCACTTCAGGCTCCAACAAGAAACATGTCTAATCCTCCCTTTACTGATCACTCAACTAATGTGCTCAGATCCCACTGGTGAGCTTACTTTTTCTTTTCAGCAGAGACTTAATAAAAGCCAGCAATAAGGGAAGGGATGACAAGGAAAGATGACATTACTAAGTATCAAAACCCTGCATAACGTCATTAGTCTGAATTAAACTTAGAGGATAGCACTTGAGGCAGCATCTAAACTTTGATCACTTCTTGGATCTCTGCTGGCCCTCCAGTGCCATTCTAAGCTGCAAGAAACATGGCTGTGATTAGTTAGAGCCAGCTGACACTGCTGCATTTGCTCCTTGACACTGAAACGGTCCAGTGTAGTTTTTCTAATCATCTCACCAGAACTGCCATCTCTTGCAAGCCATCCAAAAACTTGAAATTCTCGGAAAATTGAGTTCTGATGGACTGCATTTTTCTGGGCACACCTTTTTTCCTTTAACATTTATCCAGGAAAAAATGTGATTTGAAGGAATCGGTCTGCTAGATCAGTAAGCAAGCAAGGAGGGCAAAAACTTAATTTTTCATTAATATGTGAGCCTCTCGATGGCAGATCTTCCCTTTAATCGCCAGCTAACAAAACGGGAGGCTGCACGGGGACAGGGTACAAAAGCAGGACACTGAGAGCATAAAATCCCAAGACACACCCTGGGAGCCGTGAGGGTTCTGCTGGTGATGGTCACATCAGCATCTCTCACAGCTCTTTTTCTCCTGAAAGCCATACAGGCAGGATGCGGGCCACGGGGATGCCTTCTGATCCCAAGTAGCCCCCGCTGTACTTTCTACAGCAGTGGTTCTCACCTGGGCAAGGGGAGGCTACTGTTCTGATGCATTGTGGGAAAGGGCAGTGTAATTAGAACTGGGAACTGTGCGTAACCGAGAACTCCTCCCATGCCCAGGTGCCATTGACAACCCAGGTCAGTCCATCGAAGAGTCCCATGCAAACGTGTGCCACAGCAAAGAAAGAGTCACTACGACTGGAGGCGACTCAACGTCCTCAAAGTTCAAGACCCCATGAACTTCCTCAAGCCTTTGCAAAGTTTGGTCCGGTGCTGCATGCACCACCCACAAGGAAGCACAATTCACCCAGCGGTTTCCCTCCCTCGTGACAACATAGGCAAATGTAGAAAAAGCCACTTACTTTTTCAACATAGGACACTTTCTCCATTGTTATCAGTTCAAGCTCTTTCTCCAGGGACCCGTAAGAATTCTGCAGCACTTTGAAGGTGTCCTGCAAAGTGTCATTTTGGGACTGCAGCCTTTGGACATTCTGCTCCAGTTCCGTGGTCAGACCCTCCAGCTCTGTTTTTTGCTTCATCAGAACCTGGAGCTCTCCTTCTAGCTGGGACAGCCTAGAGTCACGCTGCTCTTGGTCTTGGATTTTACATTTTAGTACCATGAGTTCTTCCTCCCTCTCCTCCAATTTCTGCCTGCCGTCTTCTACTTCTTGAATGAGGCCATTCACAGAAGATTGCAAAGTAAGGTAATTACTTTGGGCCTGCTCAAGGCCTTGCAGCAACGGAAACTTCTCGCGTTTAAGATCAGCTATTTGACCACTCAGACCCTGTTTGTTGGCCTTCCAGGGCCCTTGGTCATGACACAAGGCTGGCAGTTTCTCCTTCTGCTCTTTTAGGTATGTGTGAAGCTTCTCCTCCACAAGTTTCCATTCTTCTTTTAGGCGAATGTTTTCCTGCTCTTTTTGCTGCATTAGGTTTGCAAATGAAGATTTTGATGTTTCTAATTCTGATGCTCGCTCTTGCTCCGTTTGCAATGCTTTTGTCAGGCTTTCTTTTTCTGACTTTAGGTTGACAAGATCTTTTTCCAGGTCCTCTACTTTTGCTTTCAGCTTCTCTGCCTCTGCTTTGGAGTGCTCTGCCTCCTGAGTCGCACGCCCATTGTTTTTCTTGCACACCTTGAGTTCTTTTTCAAGGTTCTCGACTGTATCCCTGAGCACCTCTGCCTGCTGCTTACTTTCCTGCAGTTTTCCTGACACTTGGATCTGCTGCTTCTCATTCTCTTCAATCTGGGATTTCAGCTTTTTGATGTTATTTTTCAGCTGGTGCACTCCGTGCACTGGGAAGCCCAAGCTCTGTTCCGGGCCCTTTCCGGTTTCTGGGCTGTCACACAGGGCGGCCACCTCCTTGTTTAGCTCTATCAATTCTGTTTCCAGCATTTCCATGGTGGCTTTAGATTCTTCTTGTATCTGTACTTTTTCTTGCTCCTTTTGTTCTAGTCGGTTCTGAAGGGAAGAAATTAACGCGTCCAGTTCAGACACTTGACCCTGTTTTTCTTGCATCTGCTTGGTTAGATTTTCTCTTTCAGAAGTTATCAGGATGAGGTCCAATTCTAAAGCTTTCAGGCGTTCGGTCATTGATTCTATTTGTGTTTTTAGGGTCTCCACCTCTGCTTTGGAATTCTCAGCATCAAGAATCACCATCTCTTGGTTTTCTTCTGCCATCTGCAATTCTCTTTCAAGATTCTCCACTTTATCCTGAAGCGAATCATTCTTATGCTCACTTTCTTTCAGTTTCTTCAAGACATGGACCTGCTTCTTCTCATCGGCCTCGATGCGGACCCTCAGCGTCTCAATGCCGTTTCTCAGCTGATGCACCTCAGCTTGCGTTGAGCTCAGCCTCACAGCGACCTCACCTTTTTCCATGATTGCAGCCTCCAAGGCTTTGGTGACAGTCAGCTTTTCCTGTTCCAATTCACGTAACTTGTTTTGCAGGCTTTCGGATTCCCTTACAAGCGATTCTTTCTCTTTATTCAACTGTCCGATCTGGTTTTCCAGCTCATTTTTTCCCAAAGACAGTGCCTGTGAGTCCTTTTCCAAACTCTGCAGCTGCTCCTGGAGGTGGGCTTTCTCTTTCAACAGCTCATTTACGCCAGAGGACAAAGTCTGAAGGAGCTGTGTCTTGTCTTTCACCTCAGTTTCCACCATGTTGATGTGACTCAGATACTCTCCTTGACAAAAATCCAGCTCTCGTATTTTCTCCTTCGTCGTTTTAGACATCAGACCAAGTTCTTTATTTTCTTTTGACCAAGTGTCTAATTCCCCATGAAACTGGTTTCTCTCACTTGTGACCACAGCTCGGTCACAAATTGAATGAATGTCCCTCTCTGGTGTCCTCTCTTTGCTTTCTGAAGGACGTTCTTCTGATCCATTGGTGTCACAGCTGTCGCTGCCGCCCTGAACACCCTGTAGTTGTGATATATAATGAGAATGCATTTTATTTTTTTGGAAGAATCACAAAAAGATTAAGTAGGTTTAATTATTGCTTTATAGAAACTGGCTTCTTTCCACTGCTAAATACATGTCTTCAAATGACATATTTCCTACCACATTCTCCTCTCTCCATCCAAATGCCAACACAATTAAACAAACATTCAGCAAGTATTCTCTCTGGGCAAAGCACTGGTTAAGGTATTTATCATGAAGACAAACCCCCTAGCTGTTTGATCATCTACACTGGCATACACTTAAATTTTAAATTGTTTTTCTCAACTAGGAATAGTCCAGGTATATAAATATAAAGTTTTTCTCTCTCATTATCAAACACGAGGCTAAGCAATTCCACATAGAATGCTCAGCTTCTGTCATCAGCATTTCTGAAAGTCTTCAGTAAGAGCAGGCGGTGAGGTGTCATGACCATATCGTCAGCCCAAGGACTTAAGCCTGCACTTACTGTCTATATTCTTAGGGAAACCCTATGTCTCGACATTGCCTTCCTGTCGTCTGTATAATAGGGATCGGCTGCTGTGACTACTCTGCGTAACTCTGAAACATTAAAAATAGCCTGAAAGGGCAAGAGATGTTAAAATTCACATCACATTACCATTCCTGAGCTCTCGTTTAATATGTAAGTGTGTTTTATTAACTCATAAAGAATGAAAACATAAAACAAAGACATCCTAAGGACAACTTTTCTGACTCCATAATATAATTTTCTCCAGGAGACTTTAAAGAAAAAAATCTGTAGTAATTCCCCATATAACAGTGTTGAATGTAATCACTGTAGAAATTATGGTCCCCAAAAAGGTTTACTCATGTTCCTAAAGTTCTGGTTTGTATTTTCTAAAAAACTTTACAATATTTCTTTATGCCCTTGAAAACCTAAAAATTTGTTGCTATATTCAATGTTGATTTCAATTCCACAAACATTTACTGAGCGACTACTGCACATGTAGTTAGAGAAACAGCATGTAAATCCATGTGCTTACATCTTCAGTGTCGGTGCCAAGCAAAGACCAGGCACTTAGGTCCAGGCGTTGTAGCTGGAGGAGCGCGGCTCCAAGCTCCAGCGACAGGTGGTCCGTCTGTTTCTTTTCTGCCGCCAGCTTGGACTCCATCTCCGCCGTCAGGCTGGCCAGCCTCTGTTGCCACTGTTCACTTTCTGACGACTGCTGCTCCCTGAGGCAGTCGAGCTCTTTCCTTTCAGAACTTAGTAACTGTTTGAGCTCTTCAATTTCCTTATTTTTCATGATCTCCTGACTTTCAAGTTTCTCTTCCAGCTTCTTGATGGACTGCTGGTATGTCTGACAGAGGAGCTCCAGTTCTTCAGCACTCTTGTCCAGGACTGGTGGGGTGGCTTTCTGGGGCAGATCTTCCACCTCCAGACGGCTACAAGATACCTCCTCTAAGTTAGACTGGTTTGCAGAAACATTCACTTCTAAACTCTTCAAAAAGGATGTTTCTCCTGCCTGTTCCAAAACGTCTTTGCAAAATGACAGTTCGCCCAGACTTGCAAGACTAGGGCTATCAGCCACACAAGGGAATGACAGTGACAACGAAAGCCCCTCCTCGGGTTCCATCTTCCCCTCCTTTTCCAAGTCACCATGGGATCTCCTCAGGCTCATTGACAAGGCCGAATTTTCGGCATTTAATATGTCAACATAGGACTGTAGCTCTGACATCTTAGCGCTCATTTGGCTGTGTTGATCATATAAAAGTTTGTGTTCGCTTTGTAGAGATGAGAATTTGTCCTGCAATTCAGCAAAGTGCATTTGAACTTCTTTGTTCGACAAAGTCAGGTGCTCGTAAAAGTTTCCATCACCCAAAGGACTGAAGGACGCAGATGTCTCTGCACTTTGTTGTTCACTAAGCTCACCTTCTGGCATTTCTTCTACCAACTCCTCTTGGCAACGGCCGTTGTCCTCATTTGATATTGTAACTTCATTGACTAGCTTCTTGACATCTTCTGCCATTTTCCTAGTTGCTGCGATACATTCTAATCTTGAGTCGTTCGGCTCAGACACTAATTCAAACTTTTCAACACTCAACGTGTTACACATTGTCTCCAACTCATGCAGCTTGTCCACTGCTCTTTGCAGAGAGCACTGGAACTGCACGTTGTCGTTTTGACTTGTTGACAATTCACCGAGCTCAGACACAGACTTGTCCTCTGCATCCGTTTCACAGTCTTTAAGGCCACTAGCTTCTCGTGACAGAGTGTCTTGCTGCACACTTCCAGATTCTAATTCTCTCCTCATTGCCTGTAACTCGTGCTGTAGACATTGGAAGATGGCTGAATTTTTTGGACTTTGGTCTGCTTCTACATGGCCGCTGCTCCTTTCTGAAGGCATGCTTCCTTGTTCTCCAAGTATATCTACAAAAGAATTATTCACTTCACACTGCTGCCCGGAAGCCGGAAGACTTCTGCGATGAGCCTCATTTATCACCGAAGAGTCACTGGGTTTGAGCAGAGCCCTGAGACTCTCATATGCAGAGTGCAAGTCTTGGTAACGCTGGTCTTTGTCCGTTATTTCACTTGACAGTAACTGAACCTTGTGCTTTAGCTCTTCGGCTTGCTCAGTAAGCTCAGAAACTTTCAAACGCATATTTTCTGTTTCCCTCGTATGCTTCTGACCTGACAGCGCGGCTTCCCGCTGTAGCTCCATATAAGCTTGTTTCTGTGTCTCCACCTCCCCTGCCTTGCTTTCGATGAGACTGCGAAGGTTTCTCACCTCCACACTTAGGTCCTCTCTTTCCGTCTCCAACAAGCTCACTCTCTCATTGTATTCATTGCTTTTTATCTGTTGTGCCTGAAGACAAGCTTCCAGTTGACTGATTTTACTCTGCAAGTTTTCGTTGTCTGATTCCATCTGCTTTATGAGTTGTTCATTTTCACTTTTCCAGTGACCAAATAGAGTTTTCTCTTTTTCCAGTTCTTCACACTCTTTCGTTTTTAACTCCAGAGCACTCAATAAAGCCGCAGACTCTCTTTCTGTTTTGCTTAACTTTTCGCTCAGTTGTTCAATGTGATGTTCCCTTTTCTTCAGAAGGTCTTGAGAACACTCGCGCTGCTTTTCCAGATCAGCCAAGGTAAGCTTCAGTTTCTCCAAAGTCAAGGAATTCTCTCGCTGGTTGATTTTTTCTTGGAGATCTCTTAACATGGTTTCCTGAGAAGCATTCTTAGCTATTAAAAGTGAAAAATAAAAAGCATTGTCAATGTTTTTAATATTTATTTTATAAGAATTCTAAACTGAGAAAGAAATCTAAACCAACTAACAACCTCTCAGCCCTGTAAAAATTGGCATTATTGCCCGGGTACCTCCTGCAAAGCAGATCGCCTGACAATCATCTAAGCTTTATAAAGACAATGAGAAACATGGTTCTCTTTTAGGGATAGTCATGCATTTTTTTCATCTTCTTTCTAAGCAGTTTAATAAAGTGTTGTTGTATAAAACACCAAGAGGTTATTTTCCTAAGCACCTGAGGTTTCTCTCCTGGGATTGTGGACGTGTGCACGGGGATGGTGGTTTTGTTGTGCTCCCCAGCTGTTGTGTGTTTTACAAATGGAAGGCAAGACCCTCCACCAGCAAAAATGCCACGACTCCCCTTTACTGTGTGTGATACTCACTTTACTGCACCGGCTGGAAGTGAACCCGCCCTATCTCCGAGCTATGCCTGTATTTTTCGCCTCTTTTGAAATACTTACTCAAAGAGAGAAAACTGTGACAAAAGCAGCACTGAAATGGAAAGTCCCACTTCATTGTGGAATCATTCTGATTTCCTAGGATAAGTATGTAACTGCTCCACCATTTTAGCCAAAATCCATAGGACCGAGTCCAAAAGAGTAAAAGAGGCTGCACGTCAGCGACTCTTGCGACCTCTGCGTGAAGTGTTATCGAGGAACAACGTCACGCGCATCCCAGCCCCTCACAGTAAACTGGTGTCTGGGAATCATCTGGAAGCTTTTTGAAACTCTGTTACCACCTCGTTTTCTGCCCAACAACACGGCTGTACCCAGGGGCCCCACGTAGTTGAGAGTAACTTCAATGCTTTCATTCAACAGTGATAGGAAGCCTTCCCAGTCCCCAGATATATTGACGGAGAATATAAGTTGAGAATCTCAGTAGCAGATGACAAAGGCAGCATGTATTCTGAGTGCAGGTGTTACCGGAAGTGGAAACCAGCTCCTGTTTGTAACCCACTAATCTCAGTCTCCCTTCTGAGCGAGGGCTCTCTGCGGGCCCCGAGAGCCATCAGTCACCGCTGCTGAAGAGGGCCTGAGACAATGACCCCGGTGATCAACGCTGGCAAATGCCCGAACTTTTCACTTTTCTTAGGGTTTTCTTTCAAGAAAGATTGACATTTCTACCTTCTGCAGTGGAAAAATTGAAAGCTGTCTCAGGGAGATGGGAATTTCAAAAAGAAAACAGTCACGGAGAAGCGTGACACATAATTCCATAATCCCAGGGTCAGGTTAAGAGAAATCCTGAATGTGCAAATACCCAAGGTGAGAAGCAGAAATGTAATCAGAAGACGTGTGGCACACAGTTAAGTGAGTAACTAACGGTGGATTCATTTGGTGTGTAGGGTATAATTCTGTGGCTCTAAAGAAAGGAAATAAAATCATCCAGTAAAGTAAGTCATCAAAAATCATAGGTCATTAAGGGTTGGGACAACATGTACTCCATATAGGGATTTTCCATTGTGAGGGGATGAGCTCTCTGAATGTAGCTAATAAACATACTTGAAACAAAACTGTGGCACCCTGGGGTAACAGGTAGTGCTGACAATTCACTTTTGTGTGGAAAACATTTACCCCTCTGGTTTCAAAGTGCTGAAAGCCAGGCATTTGGGGGCTCTATGTGTGCCAATTTAAGAGAGAAAAAAATGTCCAACTATCTCTCTGGAAGCTAAAAAGTGGAAGAGAGAAAACTTTTGCCACATTGACTGCAGACATCTTTCTGGGAGGCTATCTGGGAAAATGCAAAGTTTCTACTGCCGTCCACCCTCCCACGTGGGAACGTCAGCTGAGGAAATAACTCCAAAGCACCAAGTTTCACTTGCCTTTCATTTCCTCTGCGAAGTCCTGGCTCTGACTCAAACACTGCTTGGTCTTCTTCAGTTCTTCCTGCAGGTGGCAGACTTCTCTGGCGTTTTGCTCAGACTGACTCTTGAGGAAGCTGTTTTCCTTCTTCATTTCCTAAAGCACACATTTACTCGGTTATAATGAAAACAAAAGCTCACGCAAACTATGACTTCTGCCTCAGTAAGAGTCCCTAATGAAGCTGATGGTCTATCGCACGGTGGGGGGAGGTTCGCTTTCCCTTTGAGTGCTTTATACAATTAGACATTCTTACTTACACCGAATGATTTTATGAACAGAAGGTAAAACAGAAGCACAACACCCAAATCTGAGGAAAATCGTTTTCCTTTGAGAAACCTTTTTTTTCTTCTTTTAACTTTCTGGTACTGTCTAAGCTTGATAAAGAGTTCACTCGGAAGGAAAATCCTGTTTAAAAGATCCCCAAGAATATAAGCTCCAAGTTCTTATCACACCTGAATGATCACCTATATCTTTGAGAAGATCTGATGTGTAAAGGAACAAAAAAAAAAAATTCACAAGACAGATTTTTACTTCACACAGTAAAACCATCTTAAGGTTCACTGTGACAGGAAATTCTTTACGAGTAAATTATCTTGCGTAAGTGGTTATCAAAAAATCTACAATACGCCACATGATGCAATGGGCATTATAAAAGATGTAACAGAAGACAGACAGGGTCTCTGCCCTCAGGGCAATGGGATACAAACCACTGAATAACACGGGGCTGTGCTAACGACTGGAGGGGGTACTGCGCTGGGGAAAACTGGCTTAGAGAACAGAAGGAAGAATTCATTCGCCTGGAGGAATCCGCGCTCTCACAGGGAAAACAGATTCTTTGGGCACCTGGTTAAATGAAGTGTCCATGCACTGAAGTGCAAAGAAAGCAGAAGAGATGCAGATACACCCCCACTGTGTTATCTAGGGAGACGTGAATATTTTTTTGAATCTTAAAACCAAGTAATATGTGTATGCCAAGTAAGAGTGCTGTTGCTTGTTTTATTAGCCACCTAAGACAAAATATCCTACACCCTCTATTTCCTTCCCGTTTCCCAACCTTCAACGATGCTATAGCTGTTCAGTATCTCAGCTGACATAATATACCACTCTCTGGAACACAGAGATTTGGCACACACTGACAGAACTAAGGGCCTCCCGTCTTTGTGAGGAAAATTCATAAGGCTAACTTAAAAACAAACAAATAAACAAACAAAAAATGCACTTAACAAAACCACCCTGTGAGAAGTAGGGAGAAACTTTTAATCTTAAAGAAACAATTGAGACCTAGCCTCCAAAGCCCTACCGCACCATTAGAAAACAGATGGCCCTGGCAGAGCCGGGTGGGAAAGCTGCCGCCAATTATCAGTCTGGTTACTACCAGCAGATGGGTACCGAGGTAGCAAAGCCAAATTCAAGAAGAGGGAGAGTCTGGCTAGGAGACAGTACTTGAAAACTTGCTGGCAGCTGCTCTGTTCATGCATGCATGTTCATTTCATCAAGAAAAGACAGAGCCCACTGTAGTTAAACTCCTATCTTTGTCCTAATCCCACCTCGCTTCCATGCTGGCAAGTTAAGACGTCAATCAGAAAGGAGGGCCGCTCCCACTGATCCCAAGACTGAGAGGCTGACGTTCACGCTAGGCAGTGTTCAAGTCTGCGAAGAATGCTCATTAAGATACCATGATCTTACTGACTTAAGCTGGCGTTATAACAGAGTCTCTTGTTTGCTCTTCAAACTCAGGATAATCACCAGGAAATGAGATCGCAGATGTGAGAGGAAAAAAGTCTTAAAGCACTGACGCAAGGGCAATGGGGCATTGTTAGTATTTCTCCCCAAAATCTGACAGCAACCAGGTCTGCGCAATCCGTGCTACGAGTAACTGAGTGAGTTCAACAGAAGAGAGTGACTAGAGTTAAACTACCTGGGTTGACTTAGCATTCTTACTTTGCAACCCGTAAAATATTTTCTTTCTAAGAAATTAATCAGATCAATTGACATCTACATCTGGAGGTGACAAGAAAGCTGAGAAGGCACCGTACGCAACGTTGCGTGTGTTCCAGGAGAGGGAGGGGTCGACTTATGTTTATGCAGTCTGTTGGCTTCCATCCACCTCTGTCCATAACGAGAGACATCTACATGACGAATGGCTTAAATGGAAGGACTGACATGTCTTTATTCTGGCATTAGCTCCGTAAATATTTGTTTCTGACAAAGAAATGTTCGGTCAATCCTGGGAGCCAGCAGGCTTCTAATGCTACAGCTATGACCAACTCGAGAATTTTAAAAGGCCAGAATTTAGAAAATAAACAGTTGAAATGGAGCTGTAGGTTGCCATCCATCAGCAAGTAGTTTCCTGTGAGGCCACGGTCACTTAAGACTTGATTGGGTAGCTCGTTATCAACGGGTTAAGCGTACCAGGCTACATTCTCGCATCCTCACATGATTTGCAAAATTCGGTACAAGGCTGGAAAAACGCAACGAAAACCCCTATAACCACAAGCCAGCATCTGAGCTTAGCAAGTTCTTCCACCCAGATCAACTTTCTCATAATTGGACACAGAAAGAGACCCTGAGTGATGGAACAGGCAAACTTTTAAATGAGTAAAATCTCAAATGCGTTGTCCCTGGCTCGTCGCCTTCTGTGCCCGTGGGTGACAGCAAACAGGTCACGACGGCCAGAAAGGCCGAAGCAACAAGCAGGTAGACTGCAAAGGCCTGCTGAGCACTGACGTGCTGGGCAGTGCCACTTGAACTGTCGACACGGCTTTGGGAAGGAAGGGGTGTTATTCGTCCCCATGTGCAGATGGGGAGGGTCAGACTCAAGGGAACGTCATTGTCCCAAGGTCACCCGGCAGGGAGGCGGCAGAAAAGCAACACAATTTCAGACCTCGCTCTAGAGCCACCAACATTTCACCGCTGAGCCACACCACCGCTCTAACTGGGTAAATCACTTTTCGGATCCCACACCCAAACCAAAACGTGAGAGCCAGGTAAACACTTTGAGTTCTTAATGTCATCTTCAAAAGAAGACACGCACACACAAATCAAGAGAGATACTAAGTGCGTTCCCTGGCCCTGGCCTAGGCCCTTGTACACAGCTGCCCTCACTGGACACAAATGTCAATAAAACGTGTGTAAGTGCAACGAGGTGGGCACTGAACTCAGCAGAGGCGAGGTCGGCGCAGACAGCTCCACGGCTGACCCACCAGCCCTGTGGGGACGCACAAGTCTTCGGAAACACCTGCAAGAGCACGCCCAGCCCACGGCTGTGCCTTGGCCAAGCAGACCCTTTGAAAAGTGAACCCTCTTAACCAGACAGCCGCGGCCGCTTTTACAAAACACTTCTGCCAGGCAGCCAGTGGAGTCGCGGGAGAGTTCCTGGCTAAAGGGAAGCTCGCAGAGGGACGAGTTCGGTGCCAGTCTGCCTGTGGAAATGTTAGCAGAAGCATCTGTTGGTTGGTCCCCACTGGCCAAAAGGCAAACATTTGTTTTGTTGAAACAAAACACTTCCATTTGAAAATGTTTGCTGATGAAACCATCATCCGATAGGAAGTGTCCTTCCACTCGGGTTGCTGGAGCTGCGGTCTCCTGTCTCCAGCCCTATCCCCGCCCTGAGGCTGGCTGTGTTGGTTGTTACTTCTTTGCTACTGTCAGATGCTCTGATTTTACGATAATGTTACACTCTTCAAAGCTGGGGGGTAAATACATTTCTTCTCTCCTCACCTGCATAAATAACGGTTCTTTCTACAGCATTTTTTAAGCAGAATCTTTCCAGTCTAAAAAGTGACTGCCAAATATTTAAAGAATATGCTGAAAGTTCTCCTTCCTGTGACTCACCCAAAGGTGTTTATTGATTTTAGTGAATGAGGAAGAGGGAGAGAGAGAAAGAGAAACATTAGTGAGAGAGAAAAACATCCATTGGTTGCCTCCTATGCAGGTCTTAACTGGGGATCGAACCTGCAGCCTTTTGGTGTATGGGACGATGCTCCAACTAGCTAAACCACCCAGCCAGGGCCTGTCTGTGACCAACGATGGAGGAGAAACTTCTATTGTTCATCTGTGCTTCTTCAGATTACAATGCTGATGTATGGCTCTATCCAAGTAGTTTCACTCTGTTAAGTGTCCCTAAATGGCTCTTAATTAAGCCCGTTAAAATAAACTCCAGACCACTAAATAAATGCAGAGAGAAGCCAAATTAAAGTTATGAATAAAATCCTATCAGTAGAAGCAACTTCAAGGCAGTCCTACAGCAAATCCACAAAGACCCTGGCAACCATGCCCAACACATAGGCCAAGGCTGACCTGTGAAGAAATTAAATTACTTGACGTTTCCATTAGAATTTGAAGCCTAAAACCTCTTCATCTGACATTACTTTTGCTCATTTAAATCACTGACTTTCCACCAGGTGTTAATATTTGATGACTCAAAAGCCAAACCTTGGAAAGGGATTTAAATTATACCCCCCATCATCAATTTTGTGCCTTTCCATTTAGAAAATCCCTTGTTTTCTTACATTCTTCCAACTCCCAGGTGGTCTAAAACAATCTTGAAAAAAAAAAAAGTAATATATGTGCTTAATACGAGTCATGTTTTCCTATAATTGCCATAAATAGTACTTGCAGGAGACTAGAAAGTGGAAAAAAAAGCACTATGTTCTATGTCATTGGTTACATACAGAACACTGCATACGTAATTCTGGCAAATAAAACAGGGAAAGATATGGTGGTGACAAGCCGCTGGAAAACGGCACAGGAGCCCCCATCGCCGCTTCCAGGACAGACGCTGGGAGCCGCGCGTCTCTGCGGCCGACTTACCGCACTACCCCGGCTCAGCTCCGTTTCCGCCGCCTGGCTCGCCTGTAACGCCTGCTCGGTACGGCTGAAATTTTGCTTAAACTCTTCCAATTTTTTTTCTAGCTGGTGCTTTCCTGATGTGACCTATAAAGAGAAAGATTAAGGCTGAGTTTAGTTTTCTGTTCTTTACTTTTTAAAGAATCCTGTCTTCTTCAATAATAAAAAAGTCACTGAATAGAAGAACCGATGCCCTCTAAGTGGGCTGAGGCTCTTGCTCAAACAGAGACGGGGTGCGACCAAGGGCTCTCGGTAGAGTGACATGATGTGACTGGCAGGTTAAAAGACTCCGTCCGGCCGCTTGTTGTAAAGAGACAGAGGAAGAAGGGCGGGGCAGGGAGACAGGAGGCAAGGACAGCAACCCAAGCGGGAGGTGACGTGGTCTTGGACCCGACACGGCCGTAGAGGTGGTGAAAGTAGCCACATTCAGTCTGAACTGCAGACAGACGTCAAGTCAGGTGTGTTCTTAGCAGGGAGGTATACGCGGCACATGCAGAGTTTCTGGGATGGCTGACAACACTCTATCCTGACATAGATAACAGTTATAAGACAGCGTGCCTGATAACCATTTATCGTTAAACATTCATATAGACTGTGTTTTAACACGAGAGTTTAAATGTGCTGTATGTACTGTACACACATATACCCCCAACACACATGCACAGAACTATACACATGCACACACATATACACCAATACACACACACGTGCGTGCATGAAAATAATGGTAGAGTCGGCAGAGATGTCATGACCACCTTGGAGGTATGAGAGAAGAAGGAGCGTTGCAGGAGACAGGGAGCCTTTGGCCTGAGCCATGTGAAGCCAGAACTGATCTTTCCGGGGATGAGAACGATGACGGGGGGAGCAAACCTGGGTAAACAGCTGGAGGTCCAGCCACTAACAGGTTAAGTGTGAGAGGCCTGTTCGAAGCACTGAGTGGAAACGTCAGGCGCACACAGGTGAGTCTCAGGGTCAGGACAGATGTCCCAGCCGGAGACGTGAGCATGGGTGCCATCACCACGGAGAGGAAATGTAAAGCCACACAGCTGGACGACGTCATTTTTCCAGTGAGAGTTAAACACGTAAGGTGGCATGATTTTCAGGGCTTTGACTACTTGAGGGCACACGTGACTTGGGAGGGCTCTGAGAGGGCTCCCACCCGGTGACCCAACCAGGACCCAGACTGTCAGGGAGCCCCACAGACCCTGACCTCGGAGAACCTCACCCCCCACTCACTCACTCACTGGGCTCTTCTCTACAGGAGAGGAGCCAGCCCCAGACAGGCTCCGTCTGCTCTGCTGTTTGAAAGTAAGGAGAGGGAGCCTGGAGCATCTTTGCCTCCAAAGCTGCACACGTCACAGCTGGGCGACAGAGGGAACGCGAATGAGGAACAGGAGAGGGGACGCAGGGAGGGGCGCCTACTTTATCCAGCTGGGCCTGCAGGGCATCGAGCGCGACCCTGGCCTGCTGCAGCTCCTCCGTGAGTCTGCCTCTCGCCTGCGCGCTCTCTTGCTCCAGGGTTCGGAAGGCGTGCTGTTGGCGGGAGAGCTCCTGCAAAGCAAAAGACACGCGCATCTCACTGATGATGGTTCACAGGCGGATTCAGGGCCACGCAGACGTCCCACAGGATATGCGATGACGGAGCCGGAGCCTGGCGGACCATCCGCTGGGTGACAAACATCATCAGCCTGAGCACAGGTCCCGGTCTTCAAATCCGGGTCCCCAAGGGCCAGGGAAGGACTGCGCCCATTGGCCACATCCCCATGCTTAAACCAATCATCTCTTTTTGAAGTATCCAGGGGCAAAGAGAGGATAGCTGAGCTGCAACTGCCACGATTCAGCTGAGAGATCAAACGCACTCAAAAGTGGAGTTTAAAATTTCAAATACCACACACCATATAGGACTGAGAATGGTACAAAGTGTATGTCACCAATGAACACGGATAATCGCATAAAGATACCCGAGTAACATTTGCAGTCCCCTTTTTTTACATATACAGGTGCTTGTGTGTTTTTCATTGTTTTTGGTTTTGTTTTGTTTTGTTGCCATCAACATACTGCTACATCAGGCACTGGCAGCTTTGGCACTACCCATATTTCGGGCTGGGGACAAACGCTTTCCCAAAGGGACTCTCCTGTATTATAGGACGTTTACCAGCATTCATGGACCCTAGGCACTAAATGCTGATAGCCGCCCCCCACTCCCCTATCACAGTTGGGACAATAAAAAATGTTCCCAGATATTGCTAAATATCCCCTGGGAAGAAAAAAATCACCCCCAGTTGCTCTGGCCAGAGTGACTCAGTTTGTTGAAGCAACATCCCGTGAGCCCAAGGGTCACAGATTTCATTCCCAGTGGAGGTGCATGCCTGGGTTATGGGTTCAGTCCCCGGTCAGGGTGCATGCCAGAAGCAACCGATCTGTGTTTCTCTCTCACATCGACATTTCCCTCCTCTCTCTGTCTCTCCCTCTCTTCCCCTCTCTCAAAATCAATGGGCGTGTCCTTAGATGTGGTAAAAAAAAAAAAAATTACCTATGGTTAAAAACCACCATTCTGGACTACAAAACGCAAGGTCTTAAGTCACCCCTCTCACCCAGGAACTAGCAAAGTGCCTGGTGTCTCATTTGCTCCAGAAATAATAGCAACCATATTTAAATACTTGTTTTACTGGGGGATCATGCTGTAAGTTATGGAAATGTCTAACTGTTATGCTGTACACCTGAAACTAATAGAACATTAAATGTCAACTAGAATTAAAACATAAAATTTATTAAATTAAAAAATATTTGAATGCACAATTGGTTCTAATTCCTCCAGGAGGCAGAACTACTTCCTTCCAGGTAATCGTCTGCACCTTGCCCATTGTTTGTAAGCAGTTCTGGTCAGACACACAGCAAAGGAATAGACAGTTCAATGAATATGCGAGGCTGTGTCTGTCCAACACGAGCTCCAATCTGCGGTCCCTCTCATTGGGAGTCCGCAGACCCTCAACCCACATGACACACTGTCAGGCTAACCTCGCTCACGCTGGCCGCCGTCCTTACAGAGGGGCATCCTCAGCAACAACTTGTCTGCCGACGTCTTTCCCCACTTCCTTCATCAACTACTGTTCTAATGTATTTGCCAACCCACAGGCTTTAAAACCAGACAGAATGGAATACAGTTTCCTTCACAACAGCGACAGTTCAAAGGAAGAAATAAGATCTTTTCCCACACAGAACAACAATCTCAAACGAATCAGAAAACATGGACATAAAGGAACATTCTGACCGCTGGGTTCCTTCTCCAACCAAAAACTGAAAGGCTGAAAGTATAAAGGGAAACACGGCAACCTTTCCTCACACAGCATTTCCCAAGTAGAACTTCCCAAGCGATGATACACGACTCCTCGTTTCAAATGAGGACACCGTGACACCCCAGACAGACGCCTCATGGACCCCTGCATCTTACCTCTTGAAATTCCTTCTCTTTTTCCTTCAGTTTCTGTTCCAGAGAATATCTGGCACTTTCTGCGTTCTGTCGCTGACAGCTCAAATCTTCAATTAGTTTTTTCAGTTTTTGTTCCAGTGCAGCACACTAACAACAAATAGAAATGCGCAATACAAAACAAAATTGTTCAAGGAAAGGAGTAA
>PVJD01017330.1:0-17910 GCA_004026545.1 Mormoops blainvillei
GTGCGGAATGCTGTTGGGAAGGGGGGTGCAGGGTCAAGGGCTATAAAGGGGAGAAATAAATGGGGCAACTGGAATAGTATAATTAATAAAATGTACTTTAAAAAACAAAGATTAAATACATCAAAATGTTCAATGAACTTAAAGCTCTATCATAAAAATGTATTGCAAATAAAGCAATAGAAGCAACTACTAGTCTTTTTTTTAAATCCTCACCAAAGACATTTTTTCATTGCTTTCAGAGAGAGGAAGAAAGAAAGAGAAACGTCAATGCAAGATGGAAGCATCAACCAGTTGCCTCCTGTACACACCCAGACCGGGGATCATAAGCACCTGAACCAGAGACTGAACCTGTAGCCCAAGTATGTATCCCGACTAGGAATCAAATATGCAGCCTTTTGGTTATGGATGACGTTCCAACAAACTGAGCCACATTGGCCAGGGCAGAAGAAATACGGTTCTTAAGGTTATGTTAGGATTTTTTAAGAGTACATTCCCAAGAAGAAACACAGAGAAGTGAATAAGATCAGTAACACAAACTTAGTTCCAGAGTATGGAACTGAAAATGAAAGTTCAGGAATCAAGGTTTAACTAATAATGGCTGATTGACTTCTTAGCTGACAGATCATGGTTCTCACCTTTGAATTTTATCACTCTATGAGCTTCAGGATAAAGATCCTATGGAAAAATTTACCAGCTCTTACTGTTTCTAAAATTAAAACTTAAAAACTAACCCCAAATCTAAACCCATGCTTTCTGCAATCTTACCACCCAGCCAAACCCAGACACCAAAAAGTTTCACCATATGTCCATCAATAAATGAGTGGATAAAAAAGAGTTGTGGTACATATACACAGAGGAATACTACTTGGCCATTAAAAAGAAGAAATCTGACTTTTTCAACAGCATGGATGGACCTAGATGGTATTATGCTAAATGAAATAAATCAGACAGAGAAACACAAATGCATATGACTTCACTCATATGTAGTATCTAAAGAATAAAATAAACAAACAAAAGAGAAACAAACTCATATATGGAGAACAGATGGATGGTTGACAAAGGGAAGGGCTCTTGGGGGCTGGATGAAAAGGTGAAAAGATTAAGAAGCACAAATTGGTAGTTCCAGAACAGTAACAGAGACATAGATTACAGCCTAGAGAACATAGTCAGTAATATTGTAATAACTGTGTATGGTGCTAGGTGGGTACACAAATATCAGGGGACCATTCAGTAAAGTACATGATTGTCTTAACACTATGCTGTATGCTACACATCTGAAACTAATACAAAATGATATTGAATGTAAACTATAGTTGAATTTTTTTAAAAATTCACTGGAACCTATAGGAAGTCCAGCACTGTTTTAAAAAGATGCCGACATGATCGTTGATGTCTACAATGTCTGTTAAACATCATAAAAGTAAATTACCTCATGAAAGAAACAGACCTACATTTATTATTACATTGTAAATATTTATATTACTAGAGATTAGTACCACAATCTATTTGGAGACCCTTCCTTTCACAACCCTTTTGGAGAAAATTTTAAAACAAATTTTGACCCAGGCTAGTGTGGCTCAGTAAATTGAGTGCCAGCCTGCATACCAAAGGGTCCCCAGTTCAATTGCCAATCCGGGCACATGCCTGGGTTGCAGGCTAGGTTCCCAGTAGGGGGCACTCGAGAGGCAACCACGCATTGATGTTTCCCTCTCTCCCTCCATTCCCCTCTCTAAAATTAAATAAATAATATTTTTTTCAAAAAAAATTTTAGACTTCCAGTCAACATGGCGGTATAGGTAGACATGGCCCACCTCTTTGCACATCCACATCAAAATTACAAGTAAAACTTAAAACCACCATCACTCCAAACTGTCAGAAATTGAGTTGAATGGAAGTCTGACAGCTGCAGAATTAAAAAAAAACACACTCATCCAGACTGGTAGTAGGGGCACAGACACAGAACAGGCTGGTCCTGCACTCACATGTGGTGGATAAAAATTTGGGAGGGATATTCTGAGTGCGAGGAGTCCCAGCTCCACACCAGGCCCCCCAGACCAGGGTTCCGCTTCCAAGAAGATAAGTCCCCACAACTTCTGGCTGTAAAAACCTACAGGGATTTACTTGGTGGAAGAAATTGCAGAAGCCCAACATAGTCTTAAAGAACCCACACATGGACTCACCTAATCACACTCACTCTCTCTGAGCTCCAGCACCGGAGTAGCAGCCTGAAAGGCACCAGTGATACATAGGGAGAAACTGAAGTGTCTGGCCTCAAGGAGAGCAGAGGCCATTGTCCCTTTTCTAAACCCTCCCCCCACAGAGCCAGTAAATTGGTGCCATATCTGAAACTCCATCAACTTGGTTAACACCGTTTGACCTCCCTTGGAGATCTCCAGAAACTCCGCCCCATCCAAATTACAGGTCCACCCAAGCTGCTTTTCCATAGGAATGTTAGGTCTCAGCACATGTTGCACAACTTCCTAAATCCTCTCAAACAGACAACAGCTGGCATCAGTGAGCCCCAGGCCCAGCATTAGCAGCAGCCAGCTTAGTCATAGCTTGGCTTCACCTGGGAATCTCGAAGCCCAGCACAAGTAGCAGCTATCTCAGATTGCTTTATATCCCAGGTAGGGAGCCTCAGGCAAAACACAGGTAGGGGCTGAGCTTGGCCTATACTACCCAGGAAACCCCAGGTCCAGGGCACCAAGAGGACAGCTACAGACCACTTCAGAGCACCAGCACCCTGCCCCTGCACAACTGATATTCCACAGAGGGCGGAGGTTGATGGTCAGTGGTCATAGCCAGTTCTTGCAGCTGACTGGCATAAGTAAATCCCTCCAAGAGCAACCAAGGCTCAACTACAAGAAGAGGGTGTACTCAGCCCACATGAAGGGCACACCTCAAGCACCAAGCTTGGATGATAGGGGAAGCTATGCCACTGGACCCTACAGGACACCTACTACATTAGGCCACACTACCAAGACAGGGAATCAAAGTAGCTCTACCTAATACATAGAATCAAATACAGGAGGACTGCCAAAATGAGGAGACAAGGAAACATGGGCCAAATGAAAGAACAGTTGAAAACTCCAAAAGAGCTAAATGAAATGGAGATAAGCAATGTATGAGATGCAGAGTTCAAAGCACTGGTTATAAGGATGCTCAAGGAAATTAGCAAGGACCTCAACAGCATAAAAAACAACCAGTAAGAAACAAAGGGTACACTAATTGAAATTAACAATTTACAGGGAAACAACAGTAGAGTGAATAAAGCTGAGAAATCAATGATTTGGAAGATAAGGAACAAAAAAAACAACCAATCAGAACGACAAGAAAAAAAGAATCCAAAATACCTAGGATAGTGTAAGCATCCTCTGGGACAACTTCTAGTGCTCCTCCACCAGATTAGGGAAGTTTTGGGTTGTTATTTCTTCAAATTGGTTCTCAATCCCTTGCTCACTCTCTTCTCCTTCTGGTATTCCCAGAATGCAGATGTTGTTACACTTCTCGTTGTCCGAAATGTTTCTTAAGCTCTCCTCCTTTTTTTAAATTCTGTTTTGTTTTTGCTGCTCTCCTTGGGTTTTTTTTCCTACCTTGTCTCCCAAACCACTGATTATATGCTCCACTTCATGTAACCTACTCTTTACTCCTTCCAGTTTATTATTTATTTCAGATACTACATTCTTTATTTCTGACTGGTCTTTTTTTTTTTTTTATGGTTTCTATGTCTTTTTTCATGCTGTTGGGTGTCCTTATAATCATTGCTGTAAACTTTCTATCTGATAAATTGCTTGCCTCCATTTCATCTAGTTCTTCTGCAGAATTCTCCCATTATTTCATTTTGGGGCTGTTTCTTTGTCTTCTCATTTTGGCTGCCTCTTTGTATTTGTTTCTATGTATTAGGTAGGTCTGTAAGACTCTGGTGCACGCCTCAGTCAAACCCTGCCTGTGACTGGCTGTAGGCAAGCTATTTGGAGCTATCAGCAATCCACAGCTTTTGGCTCCCTCTGCTGGGCCTGAGTGTGTGCAGAAGGAACCAGGCTGTATATCAAGGCTGGCTTTTATGGACACCAGGTCTGGAGGAGGCTCAGCCACAGTCTCTGAGCTCCCAGAGATCTGTCTCTGCCTGCAGTGTTTCTGTAGGATTAAAGAGTGAAAGTCTTCCGGCTGTACTCCTCAGCAGAAGGGCTTCAGCACCACAGGGTGGGGCTGGGTAATTCCTGTGGGCTGGGCTATTGCTTCCTTTCAGGCTGATGCCCTTGGAGAGGAGTACTCTGCCTGAGAGATGGCTCCTGCAGTATGGGGAATGAGTCAGCACAGGGATCCTGGCAGCTGTTCCTTCAGTTCTCTCCCCACTGCCACCGACCCTGGACTCTTCTCAAGCATCTCTTGTCCACTCTGCCTTCCCTCTGCTGGCACCCATGGTAAGTGGTAGCAAATGAGGTTTTGTGTACTGGCCCTTTAAGAGGCTCTGTGCATCTCTAGCTGCCTCTCCCTAGTATAGAGAATTATTGCTGCTTTTCACAGCCTGATGTTATCTGGGTTCCTTTCCCAGTTTTGGTGCTGTGGGGTGAGGAGCCCAGCTTGGGGCTTAGAAACCACACTTCTCAGGGGGAACCCTCTGGCCACTGAAATATTCCTCCAGATCTTCAGCTGCCACCTGTGTGAGCCCAGGCAGCCCTCTAGTGTCTCTTCTGCACTCCCTACCAGTCTTATTGTGGTGGAGTGGTGACTTCTGTCTGTCAGTGGTTATAAGGCTTCTCTCCAACTAGAGTTCAGTTGGTTATTCATGATGATTTTTCTATAATTTAGTTGTAATTCCAGTTTCATACTGGGAGGAGTTTAATGTAATTCGACTTACTTCTCCACCATCTTGGTGTGGGGATTGCCTGAGGGATTGGGGGGTGCTGGGTGAAGGAGAGCAAAGGGGGAAAAATTAGGACAACTATAATGGCATAATCGATAAATATAATTTAATAAAGAAATAGGAGAAGATTCTATTCTGATTTAAAGGCAATGGGAGTATAAAGAAAATCATCAACTTGGAACACCATACTCATAGTATCACATTGTTCAGTTTTATTGTGCTTTTTATTTTTACTTTTATAGTCTTCTTCCACTAAAAATAGCTTTATTACAGGATAACAGGAAACAAAATACTGCATATACATTCATTTCTTTTTCAGCAGCTTCCAATTGGTCTATTACTAACTTAACATCCTTGCCCACTCTCAAAACTTTATCACAGTCACAATTATGGGGTATTTTAAGGGTTCTTTTCTTGAAATTTGAGGGTGAGGTGTGAAGAAAATACATATACACTGCTTTAAAAAAAACAAAAATGTTCAATGATAAACTTCATTCTTTTTAAAGTGTACTGACACACATTTAGAACTTTTATACTAGAGTTCTAATAAATTTATGGAAAATTAAAAAAGCAAATTATAAGTTTTTATTAGAATGGATTTTAATTCAACAATGGATTTTAGTTAAAATCTGATGACCAGGTAATCATGGTAACATTACCAGTGACAGGACAGACCGATACCCTGTGCCTCCTGATGTAAAGTATCACTTCCTGCCAAGAATGAATGGCCTGAGCCTGATCATGAAGAATCATCAGACAGACCCAGGTTGATGATCATCCTACAGAATCTAAGGCCCATACTCTAAAAATTTGAAGGATATGAAAGATAGAGAAAGACTAAAGAACTGGCCCATATTGGAGTAAACCAAAATCTAAGCACAACATATAACCTTGGAAATGATAATGGCTTGGAAAGGGGAAAAGTGACAATGTGGCCAGCTGGTGAAATTGGAATGAATGAATATGCGTCAGATGGTAATGTGATACAAGTATTGATTCCTGATTTTGAGGGTTGTATACAAGTTATGTAGGAAAGTGAACTTATTTTGGAGAAAGACACTCTGGAGTGTTTAGGAGTGATGGGACATCCAGCTCTCAAATGATCCAGGGAAAAACTAATGATAATAGACACAGAGAGAGAAGAAGGAACAATGGAGCAAATGACGTAAACTTAACAATTGGTATATTTGGTTAAAGGAACTATGGGAGTTCTTTGTATTATTCTGGCACTTTTTCTGTCCCCTAAAATTGTTTCAAAATAAATTTTTTAAACCTATGAGGGAATCAAAATTTATAGAACTGATAAATCCAGGGATATTCATTGCATGAGAAGATTTACCTTAACCATTCTATTAAGATAGTGTTCCTGCAGTAAAATGTGACCTAATTTGTCAAAATTTGACTAGTATGCATTTCTTCATCAGCCTATCCATTGCCATAAACAAGTTAACTTATCGAGTCTTTTAAAAAGGATACTTTCAGCCCTGGCTGGTGTGGCTCAGTGAACCGAGTGCTGGCATGTGAACCAAAAGGCCACCAGTTTGATTCCTGTCAGGGCACATGCCTGGGTTGTGGGCCAGGTCCCCAGTAGGGGGGCATGTGAGAGGCAACTACATATTGATGGGTCTCCCCCTTTCTTCTCACTTCTTCTCTCTCTAAAAATAAAATAATAAAATATTTTAAATAAATAAAAAGGATATTTTCAAATATGCACTATGAAGTTTGGATTTTAAATACAAATAGAATATTAAAAATCAGCAGTTGTTAAGCCAAGTAGTTTTTGCACCAAACATTGCCATCTGCTGGAAACAATAGACCATAATACATACTGCTCTTCCCTAAGAAAATAAGAAATTATTTTAAAATCCTAAAACACATTTGAGAACAAAGTGATAAGTGCAAAAGTGATAACTAAGTGCTGTAATGTATTATTTTAATCCACTTAAAATTATTCTGCATTTTTATATCTTAAAGTTTCAAAATTTTTATAAGACAGAATTCTCATAAAATCCTAAGAGGCAAACAAGCCTTCAATGTTGTTTATCATGAAGTCACAAGCAGTAAAAGTAGAAACAAAGACAGGACTTCTTGATTCATGACACAATAAAACCCCATGATGGGTCTCACTTAGTAAAAATACATGGACTCAAAAAGCAAAGCTGGCAGTCAACTTGAACTTCTAGTCCAGTTCTTTTCAAGAGGGGGAGCAGCACCCTCTAGGGGGCATAATGAAAACTCATGGGGATGCTACTGGCATTTAGCAGCATAGTAAAATGCCAGGCATCGTACAGTGCACTGGGAGACCCTCACAATGAATTAAGAACTTCCAAATGTCCCATACAACATTTTTGTGAGTCAAAAACTGCTTATGACTACCTGAGCCTAAGTTCTAACTTCATTTTACAGATGCACAAAGTATCTGTAGACATTTTTAGTACACATTTTTTTTTCCAGGAAATCAACTACCATGGAAATTGAGGGAAAATGGTACTATCTTTAACTTGAAACTTTACCAAAACTGATCAACACTTCATAAAATTATGGCATCACTTGGAAATATGTGGTATTTGAGCCACCAATATAAACATTCTTTTGTCCATCTGCATTCATAGCTGTCACGTTTAAAATGATGACATTCATAGGTACATGCATCTGGTGACTGAAATGTTATTTTATTAAAAGTCACTTTCTTTTTTCACTGTGTTGTGTACCTGAAACCAATATGATGTTGTATGTAAATTATACTTTAATAAAAAGCAAAAAAAAAGAAAGAGAAAAGCTCTTGCAAAAAAAGTTTCTTCTTATTTCTCCTTTGTACCATAATTAAGGTGTTATAGTGATCTTTATTGTAACTATGTGTATAGACAGGTTTATTACATAGTATGTATTAATAGAATTTTACAGTAAGAAATGGAAATTATAAAACATTTGTTATTGAAAGAGAACATCAATCTGATAGGGTTGAAAACTACTGATCCAGTTCTACTCCTTCATTTTGTTATGAAAGTACTGAGATCCAGACAGGAAAATGAACTTGCTCAAGGTCATAATATGAGTCTGAGGCAAACCAGCACCAAAATTTTCTGATTCTCAATCCATGCTGCCTTAATATCAGGAATGCATCTTGGGAAAGAAAATAACTATAAGTGTGGCTAGTGGCCTAAGCTAAGCCACAAATAAAGCTTATATAACTCATGTACATAGCTAAAATTAAAGTGATTAGAATAAAACCTAAGGACTTTGGTTGGTGGTATAAAAACAATAAGTTTCTAAAGTAAAAGTATTGTGAATAAAAATACTTTAGCCTAACTTTCAAGGTCATTCAAAATCTGGCTCAAATCTCTTTCTAACCTCTCTACCATACAATATAAACTGAACTTTTTTGGCCTCTATATACCTCAGCACTTGAAAGCTGACACATAGATTGCATTTATTGTCTGTTGATGAATGAATAACCAAATGCAAAATTTTTGTTTCAATCAGACAAGTTTATTCGCTGTTGCCCACATATACCACATACATTCTTACCTGGAAAGCCCTAAATATTGCTCCTCTCCTAAGTCCTAAAATCTAGCCAGGACTCTTAACTCAGCCCCTGGGCCTTCTGAACAAGTCTCACACACCTCTTTTCCTTCTATCCAAATTATCTTCAGCATCCTTTGAGGCCCAACTTAAGGCCCCTCTCTTACAAAGCCTTTTTGGCCCACAATCATTCCTTCTCATTCTAAATTCACACTATGTATTAAAAAATCTGTATTGAGAGCCTGGATTCTATAGTCAAACCCACATGAGTTTATAATCCTTTACATTTGTGACCCTGAGAAAGTGACTTCACTCCTATGAGCCTCAGTTTTCTTTTCTTTAAAATGGAGGTTTAAAATAGTACCTGCCTTCAGAGGGCTGTTAGGAGAAATAAAGTTAAACTAGGTATTTCATAAAATTCCCATGTTAGGCACATAGTAAACACTCAATAAATAGTTGTCATATAAATGGGTGAATAAAAGGTCTTCACTGAAATGTTAATCTTTATGACTCTTCCTTCGATAACTTCTGAACAAAATTGTTATAAAAACTCCAAACTTTATACCCATTTGGGAACATGTATCATTTTCTGAAAGCATAAAGTGCACGACATACTTAATTAAAAGTAAAAAGACAAAACTTTATAAACTAAAAATTATTATAATGCATCTAAGCCTTTCTGTGACCACAGCTCGTGCCCACAACTCAGCTGATGACCACGGGCTCTGTAAACAAACAGCAGGTTGCTGGTGGCTGCCCTAAGGTGATAAAGAGGGCCCAGGATGCTAGAGCCTGCAACCAAGGTGGCTGAGGAGCCCCAGCTGCTCCCTGGTGCTAACATCTGTAAGTAATTTGATGTGAGCATGGAGTTTGGCTTTCTGTCCATGTCCTCTACCCCATCCCTATGTCAGGTTTGTACCTACCCTTCTCCACCCCAAGAGTGTCTTTTTGTGCCAGAGGTATATGGAAAGTTTCCATCATCTACAGGAGGGCAAGACAATGCAGTTCACCTTGCCAAGGGCCTGGAATCAATCCATGTCACAGGACCTCGTGGGATTTTCTGTATTGGGAATGAGAGGCAGCAAAAGGGAACCAACATGTAGAAATGCAGACCAAAGGGGACAGGTGCTACAAATAGAAAGGTCTAGATCTTTGCCAAGATGGCAGCTGCTAGTCACATGTGGCTCTTCAGCACTTGAAATATGGCTGATACTGAGTTAAGCTGGAAGTGTAAGACACATACTGGATTTCACAGACTTCATACAAGTAAAATAATTTAAGATATTTCTTTACCAAAAAAGTATAATACAAACTGTATTCTAGTTAATAAATTTCTTCCTCGAATTTAGCAGTTATGACAATAGTTTGCATGTATGTTAGGGCTAAACAAATAAGTCAATATATTGGAGATAATAGGAGCCAGGTTTCTCAATGTCAGAGAAATAAGTTACAAATAAGGAAAGGCAGAGGGTTAGCATGAATGCTATGGTACTGGATTATAGTCAGAGATATCAGCATGAACTCATTTTTATTTATTTTTATATATACCAACTTTTATACTTCCCCATTTAAATTAGCAAGTAATCTGTGGGGTGATACTCTGCTACTGTGAGACTAACCAGTTTACCCACCATTCATTTACCTACAATATTAACATCCATTGATAATATTGACCTGAATCAATTAATTACTTGGAGGGTGAAAACAATCGTGATTTTCAATTTTTGTCTTCCCCACTGAGGCAAATCAATAAAAAATGATTAGGTAACCAGCTAGTTGACAAAATTATTCATACCCTACAATGTAGTTTAAATTATGTTATAGTAACACTTACCAACATATGAAGTTTTGCTTCTCATTTGTCCACTGAAAATTCAAACTATGTTATGGATTCAATAGCACTTTGTGAGCTACACTAAGACACAATAACCATGTATACCTTGGATAATTAAAGTGGAATCAGCAATGCAATATAAATATTACTCCACAGTCAATTATGGTTGTAAAATGCTGAGTCAGACTCACTCAAAAGTTTTCTTTACTCGGGAGCTTTTAAGTATTTCACTACCGTGCTTTGTGAAGCTGAGATAGGAGACAGAAGAAAGTAGCATATTCCAAATTTATGTGACTAGTGTTCTAGGGAATGTTCTTTGGGAGACATTGATATCTGCCATTATCACTGAGTTTAAAAAGCGCTTTCAATCTAAGATAGAAAATAAAGGAACAGCACCATCAGAGACATACATCACAACTCCTCCTTACACCTCCACCTACAACAGCAACTTTCTGGTCTTCAGAGGAAAGAATATTGTGGCTTGGTGTATTCTCACTGCATAATTCCCCTATCTGCATGCATGAGCTACTATTGTGTCAGATGTTTGTAAATCAAGTACTCCTGTATCTGAGAGAAGGAATAGGAAATACTGTGGGTCTCTATTGGGCAAGGCACTGTGCTAAAAAATTTATATGTTAACTCACTTATCTTTGATAGCAATCATGTGAGGTGACTATTTTATCCCCATTTTACAAATTAGGAAATAGAGACTCAAAGTAACCTGCCCTAATCCACACAACTAGTAAATGTCTGAGCCCAGATTCAAACAGGTATGTCTGGTTCTTTCTATTGCACCACTTTTGGAAGCCAAAGGCTTTCTAAGAAGCCTAAATGAGTTTCGGAGGGAAAGAGAAATTCCCTGTCGCGGTATAGCTTCCAGGATTTAGACCTGACTGTTAAGGAACAAGGGGTTAAGACCCAGCCCTAAGATAATCCCCCAAATTCTCCCATTTGGTATAGGTGCATCTGAATTTATGTTTCAGATCTTTTGCTAGCCACACTTGCTTCCTGACAGGCAGACAGGCCACTAACATCATACCATGTGGTCTCCAGGTATGAATCTGAACTTCAATTTCAATGTGCTTCCCCTGGCTTTTATCATTAACATAAGTGTTTCTACATTTAAAATTGTTTAATTATATTCATTTTTAGAGACAAAGAAAGGGAGGGAGAAAGAGAGTGAAAGAAACATCGATATGTGTGTGAGAAACATTGATCTGTTGCCTCTTGTATGCGCCCCAACCAAGAACCTGGCCCACAACCCAGGCATGTGCCCTGACCAGGAATTGAAATGGCAACCTTCCGCTTTGTGGGACGATGCTAAATCAACTGAGCCACACCAGTTAGGGCTACATTTAAAATTTTAATAGCCAACTAATAGGTGATACACATGTAGAAGGGCTTCAGCACTTCAGTCAAATTCTGATAACAGCTTACACTTTGAACAGTATTCTCAATCATTAGGAAAAGGTTATTTTCATTTCTTCAGGGCATATTTTATTATTTTCCCAGATTATACTTCTGTATTTCATCCAGAGCTTGTAAGACTGGACTATACTTATTGGACTAGTAAATTGCCTATTTTCAACTACAGGATGTAGAATTAAGTAATCCTGACCTCTAGTTGGATGACTCAAGATACACACAAACATTTCTTACATAAACATTTCTCACTTTCTTTACAGTAACTCTGTAGACAGAAAATATAATATACTTTTACTATAGAAAGCCGGAATGATATAGTGGAAAAACTATGAGTTTGGGGGTCAGACAGACCTGACTTTGAATATCACTACCACCTCCTGCTAGCTATGATCCTGACAAAATTACTTCGACTCACTGGGCTTTGGTATACTCATTTACAAAATGGAGATAAAAACTATAGGTGATACATAGGGACAAAAGCAAGGCATCCCCAATCTGGAATTACTTTCAAAAAGGTGAGGAAAAATCATGTTATTATCCCTGTTCAGGCCATCTATAGAAATTGCACAAACCAAGCACAATTTGTAAACATTTCAAGACATTCGACATCTAATCCAAATAACGTTATTAGGGTTTGGTCTCATGAAAGCATATCTAAAGCTGTGAAAAATAAGCCTTAGCCCTGACTGGTGTGGCTCGGTGGACTGAGCGCCCTCCTGTGGACTGAAAAGTTCACAGGCTCAATTCTCAGTCAGGGAACATGCCTGGGTTATGAACCAGGTCCCCAGTTGGGGGCGTGCAAGAGGCAACCAATCAATATTCCTCTCTCACATTGATGTTTCTCTCTCCCTCTTTCTCCCCTCCTTCTCCCTCTCTCTAAAAATATATAAATAAAATATTTTTAAAAAGAAATAAGCCTTAGGAAAAAATCAAACACAAAGTTGAATCCAAAATAAAATGATTGTCTGAAAAAATCTAAAAAGGGAAATATATAGATCTATATAGTCATAAAAGATTTTCCCTATAAAAGGAAAGCCCCCAAGTTACTCTGTTGGTGAAGCACTTCTAATAGTGTCCATGGCTAAAAATATTAATCCATGAATATAAACGTCTGGTCCTTGGGCAGGCATAAAACTAGAGTGCTTGGTATTTTAAAAGATGTTATGTTATATCATCCAAAGGAACCTCATCATAGAATCCTTTTTTCACATAACACCTTTTAAAATATAAGTATATTAAGTTAAATATATCAAATATAAAGCAACTAGTTCCCAGAAAACTGTTGGCAAGCATGAGAGTCAGAGAGCTGGGAGATTATTCTCCAGAATGTTAATAGTCAGTCAATCTACCAAAAATATACCCCATCTTTTAAAAATAGTAATTTATTAAATTAAAAAATCCAGCCATACAAACAATAATGATGACTGCCATATGCTGAGGACCTATTCTATGTCATGCTAAGGGCTTTCCATATTCTGAAAATTAGAATGAAATGATATGAAAAAAATTATGTCTCAGAGACCACATGACTTACCTTAGCTCATGCAGCCTCTAAGTGGTCAAACCTCGATTTAACTGCCGGTTAGTCTGAGTATAATATGTGCACTCTATTGTGTGTCTTCCACAAGGTAATCTTCCTTTAAGGTTGAACTTGAATAGCCAGCCACTGATACTAAAATGATGCTCAACATACTACCCAAAATGCAATACTTAAAAAGCTATGGGTAGATTTTTTAAAATCCTTTTATTAACAAATGGCTTTATTTTTCATTTTCATCTCATCTCTCTTCAATATGCTAAATAACTTATTTTTTAACCTTCGCTGTAGGGTTAAAAATCAAGTAGATGAAGCATAAATCATATTTACTAGCACCTAGAGATTTAAGGGTCTACTGTGCATAAAATGCCATGCTCAGCAATAACAGGTACTGAGGACATAATCTATGCGAATCTCTTGCATTTGAAAAAGAGAATGATTATTAAAAACAGAAGATGAAAAACAAAAACTAGAAAAGTTTGAAACTAGACAGGACTGATGAAGCCAGCAAATACCTAGCCAGGAATAGACTCTTACATCACTTGAAAAGTAGAAGAATAAAGAGGAGATAGAAAAATCAAAAGGGGAAACAGTTATGCTGTATTTACTCAACATACAATTTATCTCTTTGCTTCTGTCTAAAGAATAATATACAATCCTTATGGGATTGTTCTCTCTACATATATATGCACAATAAAACCACTCACAATTGTGAAGTTTATTAATATGCTCTTCTTTCTCTTCATTTTTGTAACCCAAGTGTCTGGAAGATAATATGCCCTAAGTGTCTGTAGGATAAATATTCTATTTAAAGCTAAAATACATTTTAAAACAGTTACAGATCAAAACAACACTAAAAAGAAAAAATTAAATGACTACTTCATAATGCATATCAAAGTTTACTGTTTAAGTATGAACCTTGAACTCAGTGCAGAAAATAGGTACATTTCATATGAGAGAGATTATGCAGCAAAAATTGGGTTAAGATCTTTAACCAAGGTGAAAGCCTTATTTTAAGTAACTAGCCTTACATATGGGTTACTTAAGGTCTTATAGGCCATTCTCAGAATTTTGGTTTTCTCTCTAAGTGAGATGGGAAGTCACTGGAAGTTCTGAGAAGAGGATTGAGATGAGCTAACATTTTAGAAGGAATGCTCCGAATGTTGTATGGAGAACAGACTGCTAGGAGACAAGGGTGGCAGCGGCAGATCAACTACATTTTTTGCAATAATCCAGGTGAGATAAAATGATGTCTTGGAGTAGGTGATAGTGGTGGAGGTGATGAAAATTGATGGATTCTGAATATACTGTGAAAATAGAGCCCCGTGATCTGTCAAAAATTGAACTATATATGTTATAAATGAAGAATGATAAAGAGGAATTAGGGGTGATGGCATGGTTCTGGGGCAACTGAAAGGATGCAGCTGCCATTTACTGAGACAGAGAAGACAACAGAAGGAGCAGATATGGAGGGAAGATTAGCAGTTCACTTTAGGACATAAATTTATGTTAAATTTGAAATGTCCATTAGACATCAAGATGGACATGTCAAATAGACAGCTACATATACAAGTCTAGAAATCTAAGCCATAATGGTATCTAATGGCAAGAGACAGGATAAAAATCACCAATGTGTGAGTATAAATGATTCTTCTATAAAAAGTTCAAAGACAGTCCTGGGCCCTTCAACATTAAGAGGATGGAAAAATGAGGAGAGTGATAAGCAACCGGTAAGATAGGAGAAAAGTAAGAAACTATGGTAACCAAAAAATCAGATGAATCAAGTGTTTTAAGGTAAAAAAAAATGCTCATGACATGTCACGGTTGTCCACATCTCTGAACTATGTCGCATGGCCCCATGAATGCACTGTGCAGTCTCCTACGTGTAGCTAAGCCAGAACTGGGACCAGAACTTTTGGAGTGACAGTGAAGAACAGGAAAAATCATTGAAGAAAAGTGGTGCATTGTATGTTGGAAATCTTTCCTTTTATACAACTGAAGAACAAATCTATGAACACTTCAGCAAAAGTGGTAACATAAAGAAAATCATTACGGGCCTGGATAAAATGAAGAACACAGCATGTGCTTTCTACTTTGTGGAATACTATTCAAGAGAAGGTGCAGAAAATGCTATGTGGTACTTCAATGGAACTAGATGACTAGATCACTCACACAGACTGGGATGCAGGCTTTAAGAAGGGCAGGCAGTACAGCCATGCATGGCGTTTCAGCTGGGAACATGATGAGTACTGGCAGAACTATGATGCTGGGAGAGGAAGTTATAGAAAGCTGGCCCAAAACCAGTGAGCAATAAGAACCTCATCATGAAAAACTCACTCCTTTGGCCTGTTGAATTTTACATACATTACCCAAGGTGTTCAAACCTACCATTTTTACCAGGCTTTGATTAATATCTCTACTGAGCCAGACGCCGCTTCATGGTTTTCCTCTGAAAAGTATCAAAGGTCAGAATCCAAAAAATGCTTTAAATTCCAGTCTTAGAATATTGGCTATGTGTCAGGTTACCAGAATGGTTTCCTTACCAAGTCAAAAACTGTGTCCCTTGGCAATAGATTTTATCTAAATGTTCATCTGTCAGCCATAAACACCACACTTCTTTTAGAAAAAAATGGAAAAATTGTAAATTTTGTTTGCCCTATGTGTGTCTAAGTAGGCTGATGATCTACATTGGGGCCTGGAATGACTATTTTTAAAACTTTAAGTTTCCTTGAGATAAAGTTCAATAAATGGAAATTTTTGATATTGTATAGCTTTGCTCTAAATTAGGAACAGATGTTTGACAACTGAATTTGTTCCTATGCTGAATTCTAATCTCTAAAGGCAAACTTAGAAGTCAAGAGAACTTTCTAAATAGTTGGTATAAAAGTAAGCCTTAGGCCCAGGGGATACCACCTGCTTCCATGCTGTATATATCAGGAAATTAGGTACAGGACTTGAAGGGTATTTACTAACACATTTTTCAAAAGATGTGTTTTTCCTAAAGCTAAAAATAATTTTTTAAAAATTTAAAAAAAAAGGCAAGGGAAGGTTTGTATTACAGAGAACCGCAAATACTCTAAGGAAAGTGGGGGACACTGTCAGTAGGAAATGGGATGAAATATCAGAAGACACAAGTTAAAACATTGCATTGACGTGTTGAAGGTCACTGTGAGGGCCATCAGATTTATTCCCTTCATTTTCAGGGTGATCTTGGAAATGGAGTAGGTTTTAAAAAACCGTTTAAAGATCAAGAGACTGCCTAACAAAAACGATCAAAAATGCTTCCCTCAGGAAATGTGTTTTGGCCAATTTTCAGGTAAAAGTCTGTCTTGTTTTTTTCACTAATTTGCTGAATTTCAGAGCCTCGGTAGCAATGGTCCCCACTGAGAGAGGAGTCTAGAATATTTATTTTGTATTTGCAAGGCAAGAGGTGATTTCTCTCTAATAGTGTATTAAACTATTGTTCATTTAAAACTGCTAATCTAGGATGACAGCTAAGTGGGGGCAGGGAGGTTAGGGGATGGAGGGATTGAGCAAAAAGCAAAAGGGACCCATGGACATGGACAACAGTGTGGTGACTGTATGAGGGGGAGGAGGGTATAAGGGACTAAATGATAACAGAAAAAATACAATAATTTTTTTAAGTAAATAAAACTGCTAACCTAGAATAATTTTCCTGACTTAAGGGACATTTTTTTCATCTAGCAACAAAGTATCTCCAAACTTCCTGTAGTTTATGAAACTTATGGCTGAAGTATCTCAAAATGTGAACATGTCTCACATTACAGTAAGTGTAGGTTTTCTCATTAAATTGAAACTGGTTATTTGAATTTTTAAAAGAGTTATAACTACACATAAGTGCTTTGAAGAAACTCATTTGCAAATATTTAATTTCATGAAGACATACTATTCATTTTTAAATTTCTTTTTACACTATAGTTTGAACTTAATGTATTTTATATTCTTTTGTAGTAAAACATAACTCAGATTTCTGTAGGCCTTGAAACCAGACAGTAGTTCTATTTGTAATTGTGTCTTCTGTAACAGATTTCAATATAGTTGGACCAAATTTAAAAATAAATAAATAAAATAAAACAATCCAATTTAAAAATGGACAGAGTACCTGAGTAGACATTTCTCAGACAACATACATGTCACCCCAATAAATTCAATAAAAAGTTAAAAAATAAAAAGAAGGTATATAGATTGCCAACAGACACATGAAAAGATTTCCAGCATCGCTAATCATCAGGGAAATGCAAATCAAACCACAGAGACATCACCTCACACCTGTCAGAATAGCTACCATCAATAAATCAACTAACAGCTGTTGGTGGGAATGCAGGTTGGTACAGCCACTATGGAAAAAAGTATGGAGGTTCTTCAAAAAAATTTGAAAATACAACTACCATAAAACCCAGCAATTCTATTTCTGGGTATTTATCTGAAGAAAACAAAAACACTAACTCAAAAAGATATATGAACCACCATGTTCATTGCAGCATCATTTACAGTTGCCAAGATATGGAAGCAAACTAAGTGTCCACTGATGGGTGAATGAATAAAGAAAATGTGAAAGCAATTAAAGAAGAGACCATCAATGAGCAATTAAAGAAGGACACCATCAATAAGTCTATTCTCTTCCAGATATTTCAATTCTTCCTCACATTACATGATATTTTGATGCTTACTATATATAGAAGGGAATAAAACTATTTTAATTTT
>PVJD01017331.1:0-17905 GCA_004026545.1 Mormoops blainvillei
AGAAATGGGAATGGGAATGAAGTGAGACACCCAGGAGCTCTCTCAGGCTGAAGACCCTTGATTTTTGTGTCTGGGAGCATCCCTAAACCCAGCCTCCACAACGGCCTGCTTCCCCTCCCGTCGCCCAACCCTAGGACAAGCCTGGGGGCCCAGAGGCTGCTCTGCCCCAGCCCACCTGCCCAGCTTTACCCTGGCTAGACCATGGGGCCAGGCCCAGCTCCCAGAGGTGAGTGGGGGCGAGTGTGCCCCTTAACCCCCACCTCTAGGAAGGGGTTTCCTCCAGCCAGCAGACAGGACGTGGGCAGGCCAAGCCAGGGGCATGGGGGTACCGCACTCCACCTCCTTCACCTCCAGCCCCCTTCCCAGGCCAGTGCACGGCAGCTGGGCACTTCTCTCTTCAGGCAAGAATGGCTCTGTGCCCAGGACACTCTCTGCTGATGTCACGGGGGCTGTCTGTCTCCTGTGAGACTTTCTGTGTCAGCTTTGCAAACACACACAAGGAAGACACGTACGATAGAAAGAAGCAAAAACAAAAATAAAGATAAAGTAGGACTGCAAAATAGTTGTGTGACCTTGGGCAAGTCACTGTCCCTCCGCTTCCTCAGGAATAAATGAAGGGCCTTCCTGCCCTGAAATGCAAGGGTTCCATAAGAGAGACACATGGAACCGAGGCAGACAGATGGGAAGGAGAGGGGGACAGCCAGGGAGAAGCAGGACCACGCCAAGTCAGGGGGTGCTGCTCACCCACAGGGAAGCCGGGTCCCTGCCACACACACCTCCCTGGAGCCCTCATCACTATGCTGTCAGCCTCCGAGCAGGGCAGGGCCTAGTCTTGTGGTCCTGGCGCCTGCGCCGTAAAAGCAAGTGCAGGATGAAGTTCAGCTGGATGAGTATGTCCTTTCTCTGTCTGCCTGAGTGGGTTTCCTCTGTCTTTGGGGGCTCTGTGACCCCCTCCCTGCCCCTCATACACAGTCAGTGCAAACACCAGGACGCTGGAGCTGCCGGCTATGGGAGGAGAGGAGCCTGCGCAGCCCAGACGGAAGGCATGTTTTGGATTCGCAGCCAGTTTTCTCTCACTCCCCTCATGGCCGCCATTCATGAGGTAGTCTCTTGTGACAGTTCCCGCCCAACAGCTTGGGGCTCTGTGCAAAAAGGAGCCACACTGGCCTGGTCCCCAGTTCGCCGAAGATGGGGTTAGTCCCGGTGTGGGGTTGGTACAGGATCCTGAGCGGTGTTCTAACAGCCTGGCGGCCTCCTGCAGCTGAGGGGCTAGAGAACGGCGTGGCTCCGCCCACTGGGGCAGCAGGGACGGTCCCATAGAACTGTCCCTGTTCCTGCCCACCTCCCTCCAGACCAGCTAGATTCAGGACAAATGCAAGGGGGCAAGAAGGGGGACCTAAGTCCTTGGGACTTGCAGGCTGTCCAGACGCCAGGCAGAAGCGACCCCTCCATCCCCTGCTTCCCTAATCCAGGAGGCTACCTCCATCCACAGGGCTGGGGAAACCTCTGCCTCTAGCGGAAGCCATCACTGCTGAGGACAGCCCTGCTCCTGCCCCAGGCTCCCAGGACATCCTGCCCCACCTTCAGGTCTATCAGCAGACTCTGGGCCAGCCCTCGCTCTGTTCGCGGTGTGGGGAGCTGGGGCCCAGATTCAGGGGGCAGTGTGGTAACGTCCCGTGGACACCCAGCTCTGCTCATGCCTGGCTACGTGGTCCCAGGCAGGCTCCCTCCTCCCCACGTGCCTTGTCTTCATCTGTGAGACAAGGCGCTGCCGCCTTACTCCGGACCTCCGAGAAGGCTAGAAGGGTCTCAGCTGGCTTGCCCGGGGAAGAATGGAGAGCTGTGCTCCATCGCCAGGCCTCAAGCACAGACCCTGGCTCCCTGTGCCCCCTGGGCCGGGAAGACCCTTGGCTGCACTTCATGACCCGTGTCAGGACAATGTCACGGTGACTGAACAGCCCGCCTCCTCACCCTGGAAAGCTGCTGAGTCCTCAGCTACTGCTCTGACCAGGTGGTCGGAGGGAATGTCTGCCAGCCACTCACTCACTACATTCTGGGTCTGAGACGTCACCTGAGTGAAGAAAACCGAACACGGACAATTCATCTGCATTTCCTTGAAGACATTTTTTGGGAAATTAACCCAACTGGCAGTGGGCAGTGGAGTGCATAGACAGAACATCTGGGGAGGCAGCCCAGGGACCTGGCCCCCAGATGTCTTCAGCTCCACCCGAGTAGAGCGTGAGCCCCGCTCACAGGATCTGAAATGCACTTTCTCCTCTGCATCTACGGGGCCCAGGGCACCCGACATGCTGCCCCTGCCTTCCTGTGCCATAGAGAGCCCCAGACTCCCCTCAACTCTGCATGCATGGCTTCGTAAGGCTCTGTGAGCCCTGCTACTCTGCCCCTGTCCCACCAACCTGAGCCCTTCCACTCTGTGGTCTCTCATAAGTAACATGTCCAATCCGCTCAGCCACTTCGGGGAACATCCCTTTTGCTCTCCTGGGACAGAGCTGGGCTCCCCTCGAGGATGTTTTTCCCAGGCTCCGTCCCCCCGCTGACCTGGAGGTGGGATGGGGCACCACCCCTGCCCCATGGCAGCTGCCTGCAGGCCCCCAGCTTTGCATCTTCCCTCCACATGTGGTGCCTTCATTTCCTGAGGGCTCCAGCTCCCAGCTCACTGTCGCTCCCACTAGTGTGACTGTCCCTGTCCTCTTCTGGCTGCTTTTCAGATCCTCTGCTCTGGGTTCCTTGGCCACCTCTCCTCCAGCAATCCTGCCCTCCCTCAGCCCCTTATGCCAGGGTCATCTCTTGAACTTTATCATTCCAGCCGCTGAAGCCCCTACCCTGATACCAGTCTCAAGCATCCCACTCTCTGACCACTCTGTCTCGTGCCCAGGCCCCCAGTGCCTGTGACTCCACTGGAACCTCTGGTCCATTTCTCTGACCTGCCTCCCTCATCGTGATGACACATGTGTATAGACTCTTCTTTTCAATTATGGGGAAATACACATAACATGATAGGTACCATGTTAACCTCCCTTGCATACATTCATGGCTTTTATACTGAAGAGTTAAATCCAGCTTCACCAACTCCTTCCCCGCACCTAGCACCTGATGGTGGCTGGAGTGACACATACACCCGCCCAGACTCGGCCTCGCTGTCACTTCAGGAGCATAGGCTTCAGTGGCCTTATGTCGCCTGGCCGTCCCAGCCTTCCCCTGGTCCATTCACTTCCGTTCCCAATCCCACTCAGACACGTCTTCCACGTCTTCTCCCTCCTCCGACCTCCAAAGCCTCCTCCCCTCCTCACTCCCAGCTGATGCCCTCGCTTCTTGCTTTACTGAGAAAATGGAAGAAACTTCTAGAGACTCCCACAACCTCTCACCTACCAGCAGCTCTCTCCCGTTCCTATTGGGAGTTACATGTGCTCTGCTCCCGGGCCACCTGTCCTGCCCCACAGCCATCAGGGACATTGTTCCAGCAATGCTCTTCCACACCACCCAACAGCCAGCTTTCTCCTCGTTACTGGATGTCTCCGGGCGGGCAGCACACAAAGCCCTGCCACTCCTCCGTCTGTGTCTCCCATTGGTCACCGCCCAGTTGCAACAAAACTTCTCAAACGAGATATCTCCGTTTGCCGTCTTTGCCTCCCCACAACCCCAGTCCTTTCCAGAGCGCCTCCTACTCACTGTCCCACAGGAAACGTTCCATCGGGGCCACCGAGGAGCTCTGCACACAGTAGACCACTCTCTCCTCTTGGAAAAACTCTCTCGCCCTGGCTGGAGGGCGCTCCCCTGCCGGGGTTTCCCTGCTGCGCCATCCAGCTCACCTTCCCTCTCGGGGTGCGAGCGCTTTCGAGCTCAGGCCCGGGTCCTCATCACGTTTCCACAACCATTTCCTTGGTGGCCTTATCCAGCGTCATAGCTTCAAAGAGCACTCATATGTTGACAACTACAAAGTTCTCCTCCCACACAGTCCCCTCTCCCAACCCGTGGACGTGGACGTGCCATTGTCTACTCGACGCCTCCACCTGGGCCTTTCCCGGGTGGCTCCACCTTCGCATCCCCACGAGGAGCCTCGTGCTCTCGGCCCGCCGTCCTCGCCCTCCTTCCAGTTGCTCGGGCCCACAACCTTGCAGTGACCCTGGGCTCCTGTCTTCCTCTCCCGTCCCCCGTCCAATCTGAAGGCAGGTCCTGCTGGCTCAGGGTCCAGAATCCAGCTCCCCCTCACCTCTCCCTGCCACCACCTGGAGCAGCCCGTGAATGGTGACTGGCTTGCTTCCCACCTGCCACAGAAGGCTGTTCTCAACATGGCAGCCGCAGTGGTCCTTTCAAAGGGGAATCAGAGCACATCACTCTTCTGCCTGAAACTCTCCCAAGGCCCCTCATCTTATTCCAGGTCAGGGCCAAGGCCTTGCAGGTCCAGGAGCCAGTCCCAACGCCCTGCTCCCTCTGTGTCTGCACCTCCTGTCACCCCTTCCCTCTCTTCTCTGCCCCAGGCTCTGGCCTCCTTGCGGTTGTCATTCACGTCAGGTCCCCAGAAGCCCTGGGGCTTCGTTCCTTCTGCCAGGAAGGCTTTTCTGCATGGCTAACTCACTCAGCTCTCAGCTCGCTAAGGTCTTTGTTCAAATGTCCCCTTCTCAATGGGCACAATGTGGCCACACTATTAAAAACTGCAGCCTTCCCTCCCCTCCTTATCTCCCCATGGGGCTGCACGCCATTCCCCCCGTTCTATATCATCGGCTTTCTTATTATGTCAGTATTTGACTCCTCCTTCCCCCTGTTTGGAGGTAAGCTCCAAGAAGGCAGGGGTGTTTCTGTCTTGTTCACAAGTAAATCCCAGGCAGCTGGCACATGGTACGGACTGTGATCCCTCAGGGGTAAAGGGTGCCCATGCCAAGTTGACTCGGGATTTCTAGCATGCTTCCAGATGCTGGCTGATGTTACAACCTGTACCCACGTCACAGTAGGACTCCTAGTGATAACATCGTCTTAGGTTTGACGAGGACTTCACTGCTGGCCAAGAACCTTTCACACACACACAGTAACTGGCCTAATCCTGACAGAGACCCCACCAGATGGCGGGGGGGTAGGATTCCTGTTCTAAAGATAAAGAAAAGAGGCTCAAAGACGCCATGTGACTTGCCAAAAGTCACGGTGCTATTACAAGTTGGGGCTGGAACTGCAAATCAGTCTCCCAAACCTTGAGGTTCCTGGGTTTTCTCCTTCATCTCAAGCTATGGTACCTCCCCGAAGTCTCCATGTGGAATGCCTGCCAGCTGGGAACAGTCTCTTCCTCTCTCTCTCACACACACACACGCACACACACACTCACACACAGGCCCCTCCGCCTTCCCCAAACACCTTCCTTTTAAAGGGGAAAATCAAGATTCCCAGGGGCCTGTTCATTTAAGCTGAATTACCCTCAATTATCCTTTAAAATTCACCCCCACAGATCTCCAGCAAATTGTTTCAAACGCTGGGAATACAAATTCCAGGAAATTTACCATCGAGATGTCTCAACCAAATTGCAATGCATTTGACAAGGTTCCTTTAGGTCCCGCGTTAGAATGACTGTTCAGCCAAAAACCAAACGAATCTTAGTTCGACTTTGACTAAGCCCCTGGCTCTTGTGGGTGCAGTGGTGGGCCATTTAGTGGCTTCTCCTGGACTCATGGGTGGACACACACATCTGTGTGACTCCTCAGTGGAAAACACACATGGGTGACCAGGTCAACCCGCCTCTCTGTCCTCCCACCTGGCCACCACGGTGAGTGCTTCCTTCGGGAACCTGTTGCGTGGCCATAGGCAGGTGGTGCTCTGGGGCAGCCCCAGGGCCACCTTGTCCTGCCTTCTAGGTGCCACCTGGCAGCCTGAAGAGATCAACCTAGCCTGAGGAAGGTAAGAGAAATGATGTGAGCAGAAGGCAAGAGGCTTCATCTGCGCCCAGAGGACCCCAGAGTTTTTGGGGGGGGACCTAGGAAGAAGTAGGTGGGGCTGAGGCCAGCAAGGTCTGTCTGTAATCAAGGATTTCACAAAGCCGGGCCCAGCCATGTCCCCACACAGAAGACCCTATGAGTCAGCACACTGTGCTTTACTCTTGGGCTCAAAGAGCACGGTGACAGCCAAGCAACCCCGTGAAGACTCACCCTGGAACGGCTGGGGTGGGGAGACAGGTGAAGGGATGTTCTCCGGCCCTGGACCTGCTAGGTGCGCCACCCCGGTCTCCACAGTCCTTAGCAACCAAGACCTGCTGATGCCCCACCCCGCCGCCTGTATAAGGAATCTCCTCTCTGGGTAATCTCTCACCTGCCCTGACCCCATGCCCTTGCTCCCCGATCTGGGATCTTCCCTTGGCCACTGCAGCCCAGCCTGTCCCAGCCCAGGGCTGTGACAATGGGACCTCGCTGCCCTGACCGCTGTTCCCGGCCGTCTGGGGTCCTGCCTTTCCTCAGGCCCTGAGCCCACAGTTCCAGGCGGGGTCTCTGCAGAGCCCATGGTGTGATGGCTCTGAGCTTGGAGATGAGAACGCGGTTTCTAAAGCCCTCTCAGCACTGTTGACATTTTGGGGTGGAGACTTCTTTTGCAGAAGTTATGTCATGCATCGGACAATGTTAGGAGCATCCCTGGTCTCTGCCCAGTTACTTCTACCATCACCCCTCACCCCTCCAGTGTGACAATCCTAAATGCCTGCAGGCATTGTCCTTTGTCCCTGGAGGGTGAAATTGCCCTGGGCTGAGAACTGCTGCCCCAGAGTCAATCAGTGTTGGGGCGGGGGGGTTCACTCCTGGCTCAGCCACTAATGACCATAGCCTTGTACAAGTTACCTGACCTGTCTGAGCCTCATTTTCCCCATTTTCAAGAGAGGGAGCCCCACACCCGACTCCCGGGTAGATGGGAGGGTCAAAGTGAGGCCACGTGTGTGCAGAATTCAGCACAGCGCCCAGCACAGAGGAAACGCTTCCTGAGCGCCCCTGGCTGTTGCTCGGTGCCCGCTGCTGCTCTGCTTGGGTCCCGGTGGTCCTGCTGCTGACCCAGCCCCAGCTAGTGGCGGGGGGGGGGGCACTCTGAAACAAGGGAGCCCTCAGAGCCCTGCAGCGGCCGGGGTCACAAATGCTAGGCAGGGTACCTGTGGGCGGTCGGCCGGGTGATCCTTCATTGTGGCTAATTATGGTGGCTCTGGGGGCCTGGGTCCCATGCAAACCACTGGCAGCTTCCTTGAGCAGAGAATGGCCATTTGCAGGCAGGCTGGGCCTCGAGTGTGTGCAGCCCAGGAACTGGGGAGGGGCTACAGGAGATGGGAGGGAGGGAGCCGTGGCAGGAGCCACCGCAGCAAACCAACTGGATTTAAATCTAAGAAGAACCTGTAAGGCCGCTTGTTGGCCTAGGGAAGCTGAGGTTTGGGAGCTGCTGACGGGAGCATCTGAAGGAAAAGCAGGGTCTCCCCCGCACCCGTCCCTTCCCGCCCCTGCCTTCCCTTTCCCATGTTTAGTGTGCACCTATTAGGTGACAGTTTCATGAGAAGTGCTGGTGATTCACATGCTAGACACAGCCTCGGTCCTCGGGACACGTGAGGTTGAGGACCAGCGGGGGGCTGCTGGGACCGAAGGCCTGGACAGGCTGGGAGATGTGAGAAGCTCATGTTAGCTCCCCGCCTCAGGACGGTCCGCAGCCCTAACACAAGGTGGCGGGGGTGGGGGAACGGGCAGTGAAGGGAGGACCAGCGCATCCCATCCCAGAGCCTTGGGGCCCTGCTAGTTGAAGGTCTCTCACAGTGAAGCCTGCAGCCCGGGGAGCCTGGTCCAGCACTGGGTTAGGGGGATGGGGGTCCTTACAGAGGAGAGAGGCAATCCCCCCAACTGGTCCCTGCTCAGAGGGGCTGTGGTTTGGTGGCAGCTGGCCCTGGCGGCGGTGGTAGAGAAGCCAGCAGCTGCCGTCGTGACGAGAGTCCCAGGGAGCTGGCTGCAGGGCTGTCATGGGCTGGCACGTACAAGTGGCACGCTGACTGAATGCTGGGGTAGCCGTGGCGCAGAAGGGAAGAAGGCCCCCTCCAGCTTCGCACATTCCCCTTGTGGGAGGAGCTAGAGCCAGGCGAGAAGCCTGCGTTTCCCCGCAGCTGGGGCCCGAGGGATGCCACAGCAGCGGGAGCCCAGCTGTCCCCAGGGTCAACCTCCTGGAAGTTCTGGCCACCAAGAGCTCACCTCTCTCCTGCGTAAGACCTGACTCCGGATGCTGAAGGCAGCGACCACCGTCCCCGCTGTTGTGGGACGAATTATGTCCTCCCCTCCAAAGTCATCTGCTGAAGTCCTAACCCACAGGGCCTCAGAACGCGGTCTTTTTCGGAGACATGATCCTTCTGGAGGTCATCCGGTTAAGATGAAGTCATTAGGGTGACTGTAATCCAAGATGACTGGTCTCATTATAAAACGGGACATTTTGGACACAGAGGCTGACACGCACAGAGGGAAGGCGATGTGAGGAGATGCAGGAGAAGATGGCCACCTACAAGCTAGGGAGACAGCCCTTCCTCACGAGTCCTTGCTTGCAGCCCCCAGAGCGAACCGACCGGCTGACACATTGACCTCAGACTTCTGGCCTCCAGAACTGTGAGAAAATGCACTTCTGTTGCTTCAGCCCCTTGTCTGTGGCACTTCGTGGCGGCCCAAGGTACTAATCCCTGCCCAGCATTGTTCCCGACGTCCCTATGCTGGCCTGCACATGATCGGCGTGCCAGTCCATGGGCATCCCTTCTGGGACCTGAGGGCCGGTCCATGGGCCATCCGCTCTGCCCCCACAGCCCAAGCGCAGCTCTCCAAAAAATGTGCTCCATAAGCCTGGCCCAGGAGACTGGAGTCTGCGTCTTCCCCACCCCTACGGACAAGAGGACAACAGCAGTACCAAATCACGCCAACCTAGTCCGGGCCTCAGCCTCCTCGTCGTTAGAATGGGTGTGCCATCACCTCCCCTGCCTCACTGGGTGACTGTGAGTCACAAAACAGTCACGAGAGGACATGTGGAAATGCTCTTCAAGTCACAGAGGGCCAAATGCAGTCATTGCTGTAGTTAATGACTCGCTCGTCGGTAGCCACCCTTCCCACTTTGGACTGGCGTGGGACTCGCTGTCAATGAAAACTTCAATTCTCTTTCTCCTCCGATTGTGCCAAAGCATGTCCCCCCATCCTGTTCTTGTAAAGTTGCCTTTGTGGACTCGAGACCAGACGTGTATGTGTTCCTGTTCATGTTCACCCATTATTCTGGCCTGAGAGTTTCTGAATCTCTGTTCCATCAGCCAACAAATTTACCATCGTTCCCAGCTGTGCCCCATTCATACATCCAGTGAACATGACTTTCTCTCTTCATCCAGGTCTTTGCTGAAGGTATTGAAAATGGACAGGCGCCAGGACAAAGCCTTCCCTCCAGGCAATCTACCCCCTTTGTGCTTAGTCTTCAACTGGCAGTCAATTTACTCCATCAAAGGAATATACGGTTCCATGCTGGAGTGTCACGCGGTAGTTTAAAACCAGCCACAGTAGGAGTGTTTACACCACGGGAATCGGCGAACAGTACAAATCAGAGCCCAGCTACCCCTTCCCAGCCTGTGAAGAGCCAGTTGTTGGGTATTTCCCCACATACCTCCGCATCCAGCCCATGTTTATGTGCCAGACTCAAGATTTTGTCGAACACCTCCAAATCAACAGATACACCTTTCCAGAGCTTAATAGCCTAGAAAACAGTTCAATATTCCTTATATAATCTGATGCATTCAACATCCCAGGAAGTGAAAGGGCAGGATATTACTATACCCATTTTAAAGATGAGGGACACGTGGTTGATGATTGACACAAAGCCGGGGAGTGAACTAATGCGGAAGGTGGGGCCACTGCACAGGGTTTAAATTCAGACGACGGGGGGTGTGTTTCACAGCAGCCCCCTGCCCTTCCCACCAGCAACACATCACTGAGGATTAATGAGCAATGCTTCTCAAAATGGAGTCCCTAACTGACACTTGGGAAGGGGTCCTCAGGTTTTGACAAGGTTATTCACATTTTGTTTATAATTCACTGGTGGCAAGGAACTACTTAAAGTGACAGCAACTCTTAATGCACTGTTTCCCAAACTGAGGCCCACTGACAGCTGGGGGCCCTCAAGTTCTCAGGGTGGGCAACGGTCTGAACGGGAAGGATAGAAGAGATGACAGGGGACAGGTGATGGGGTAAGGAAAGTTCAAGGTGGATGTTACAAATTGGGCAAGGCAGACAGCTTCCACTGAGACCACACCGTGTCTTAAACACTCTCAGAAATCTTAAAAATTGGCAGACTTCACAGAGAAAGCCAGATTTCCAGAATCTCTGAAGAAACAGAAAATCTGGCAACGGAAGCCCACCGATACTTTGGAATAGTCAGGTGGAGGTGGAGGGTAAGGGGAGCTGCCCCTCTTTGAAGGGGAAAAAGCTCTCCAATTCACCCCCCCCCACCATTCCCTATTTTAGGGGCCACCCATTCTAATGCCCCTAGGGACGCAGCAATTAATGTAAATGAGTGGTCTGGGCTTTGAGCACTAGAACGATTAACCTTTGACCTCCAGTCTCAGTGCTAGAGATACAAGGGCCTGGAGGCTTCCACCCGTGGTTTCGTGGTTTCGGTCACAGTCACGGCACAGCTCTGAAGGCTGGAAGGAGAGACCCCAGCTGGAGCTCTTGTCCTGACCATTGGGAGGTCACCTAACCTCTCAGTGCCTCAGCTTCTCATCTTAAAAGTGATGACGAGTAATAGCATAATCAATAAAATGTCCTTTTTAAAAAAAGTGATGACGATAATAATGGCCTTTATCCTGAAGCGCTGCGGTGAGGATTAATCAGTTAAATCATGGAAAACTCTTAAAACAGTTCTTACATTCACCAGGAGCGCTCCACCAGCACCGGCTGCTACTGTTCTGACCCCACATGCTTGGCTCTGTTCCCTCCCGCGGGTGGCTGCGTTGGGTCTCAGGTGCTGCTGAGGAAGTGGTGGGGGGGCAATGGGCGTGGAGAGCGGTTGCAGGGGGTTTGGGGGGTTCTTGACAGGTGGGACTGTCATCCACTGAACAGGCACAATTTTTTTTTAATCCTCACCAGAGGACATGCTTATTGACTTTAGAGAGAGGGGAAAGGAAGGAGAGAGAGAGGGAAGGAAACATCGATGTGAGAGAGAAGCACAGACTGGCTGCCTCTCGAACGTGCCAAGTGGCGACGGACCTGCAGCCTAGGCATGTGCCCTGACTGGGAATCGAACCTGTGACCTGTTGATTGATGGGACGACACTCCAACCGAGCCACATATTTGAAAGGATTTCTAAGACAGGTTTTTCTATCTGAAGGGAGAGGCTAGGGTGAGACAAGATAAGGGGTGGTAAAGCAAGGACTCAGAGGGGAAACTGAGGCAAGAAAAAGCAAAAGCAAAGTGATGCTTTCTGCTGGGTGGGGAGGGTGGAGTAGGATTTGTGACAAAGCAGGAGCTTCTCTGCCCTCTATTCAGGCCCCACTGCAGGAACCTCCCCCCCCTTCCCTCAGCACCTCCTCGGAGGCCCCCCACCTGCGCCCCCGCTGCTGACTCAGCCGCTGAGACCCAGCCAAAGCTGCCCACAGCCGTGGAGAGCCAGGGGGCCTCCGGGCCCTCGCCTGGACCCCCGCGTTGGCTCGTTTTCTTTTTCCTTCCGACTAAAAACTTTATTAGAGGCAAGAAAGTTCAGCCTCTCAAATACACAGACTGCATCAGGCTGCTGGGGTGCCGCTGGCTGGAAAGACGGGCTAAAGTTTACCAGATGATTGCACCCGAGTTCACAGATATGGGACCAGGGACAAGGGACAGCCTGGCTGGTGGGAAGAAGCCCCAAGGGCTTCTCACTGCCCGTCCCCCGGCCCTGGCCTTTATGGGCCAACAGCAGGTTGGGCCTAAAAACCAAGGGAGACACTGGTCACTTGCAGAGACTTGTGCTCTGGGGTCTACAGATGACACCCAGAGTGGTGCCGCACTGAGCATCGCACTTGAACCCCAGTACTGAAGAGGGCATTCCTGACTTCCACCATGTGCGGGGCCCGGGGCGGAGTGCTCGGTGCTCAGCATTCCTGAAACTTTACAGAAGGGCCACTCCGTCCCAGCTTACAGGTGAGAGGCAGGGGGCCTGAGTAAGTCCGAAGGCTGGCACCGCTGGGCGGCCCTGCCCCCTCTGGCCGTCTCCCCTCAGTGGGCACCAAGGTCACGAGCAGCCCGCACGTGCCCCCAGGTAGAAACATTTGAAGAGGCTGGAACTGGGTGCTCCTGAGAGCAGATGCTGAGAGTGTGTGAGGGCTGCCTCCTCGTGCCCAGAGGCAGACGAATGTCAGGGAAGCAGAAACATTCTCTGTGACTCTGAAGGGCAAGGCCAAGGTCACTGGGAGGAAGCAGCTCTCTCACCACAAGAAGAACTGGGAACGGACTGAGCTTCAGAACATGGGGGCAGGTCCATGTTAGAGGGACTGCCAGGTGGGGGCAGCTCGGGTGTTAGCAGGTCAAGGTGAGCAGGCAAGAAAGGCCCACCCTTGGGTCCTGGGGGTGTAGCGAGGGCGTGGCCAACAGTGAAAGGGATGGCAGGCCACCTCCCTTCTCTCCCAACGGCCTCACTCATTCGCTCGCTCATTGAAGCAATAGTTTTCTGGAGCTCTACAGTGAAACACTTAAATTTCCGGTTCGTGAGAAGGTGGGACGTTACGCTAATTGCGGCGGGGCAATTAGTGGACCTGGAAGGAGTGGCCTTTAAGTCAAGCCTTGACGAATGAGCTTCACGAGGCAGGTGGAGGGAGCTGGAAGGGTGTTGCTGGCAAAGGGAACAGCGTGTGTGAAGGCCCTGAATGAGGGCAGGTGCTTGAGGGCCACGAGGAAATGGAAGGCGGACCGGGCCAGGTCTCTGTGGCAGGAAGCCCACTCTGGATGCCCTGGTGGGTTGGGGCTGGGGGAGGGGCCAGGCTGAGTGTGGGGCACAGTCGGGTGGCTGCCTCAGTGGTCCGGGCAGAAGACAGCAGCGACGGACCAGGGTGGTGACATGGGAAGGAAGGAGGGAACTGAAGTGTGCCTGGGAAATAAAACCAAATCTAAAAATGAGGTGATTGTTCCCACGGAGAGAGAAGGAAAGGGTAGGGTCAAAGGTCACTTCCCAGTCTGGGCTGCCAGCAGTGTGGCCAGCCCCTACACCCGCTGTAGAGGGGACCCTGCTCCCTTGTGTTCATGTGTTCACAGAAAACTTCTACTCTATTCCTCTGAAGAGAAGACTCTGGAATAATCCTCTGCCGCCGCTCCCCAACCTCTTCCCCTCGGGTGGGGCACTATCTGACGGGATGGTCAGGGTCCGACCCTACTGGACGAGTTCCTCTCCTGGGTAGGGGGAAGGTGAACGCAGGGCTGTCCCTGCCTTTGCCTTAGGGGTGAGTCTGCCCTTCTCCTCCCGTCACCATGCCCCATGTAAGCAAACCCAGGTCTCCATCTGGGCCTCGGGTTCAAGCCTCTTTCTTCCGTCCAGCTCTCCCCGCAATAACATTGATACAGCCCTACCGTCTGTGCTCATTGCTCAGTTCAGGACCTGGGGGGCAAGGCAGGTGATGGGTCCCTCCCTACACCCAGACTCACCCGTTGGGTGTACCTGCTGATCGAGGTCTTTACTGTCCCGTGAGGATCGTCCCCTTACCCCAGGAATGTGACTCCGCATGATTCTCGGTTTGAAACAAACCTTTCTGCCGCCTGATATTTATCGGAAACGCTGTTGTAAATATTAACAGAGAGGATTTCCTGAAGGCAGGCAATGCATTCCTCTAGTTCTTCTGAATTTTATCATTGGATTGAGCACGGTCAGCCATGTTTCTAGGGTGGCCCAGCTTGCGTGGGTCCCAGCCTTAGCCTAGGACACTGTCCTGGTGGTGTTGAGGACATTGCTTAACTTGGTCACCCAGTGTCCCCTTTATATCATCACACAGGAGAGAGTTCTTGGGGTCTTGGGGCCAGAGGTCACAGTGTTCCTGAGCAAATGGTTTGATTTTTGTCGTGCGGGCAGAGTGGCCCATGTGACCGCTCGGGTGCCGCCCGTGGGACGGTCCCTGGGCCTCTCCTGCGCATGTCATGCACTAACCTCTTCTTCCCACACATCTCCCCCTCCCTGTATTCCTGGTGTCCCAATTTCCTCCCAGCATGTTTCTCCAAACCACCCCCAACGTTTCCTGGAACGGGATGGGGTATCTCCTTGACCTTGGTCCCTTCCCTCCCTCACAGCAGCGGGTCCTCCCTCTAGGACCAGGATGCTCTGCGGTCTGGGGAGAAGGCTGACAGAGTGGCCCAAGTTTGTAAACTCCAGTGGGGGTTCTCAAAGCAAATCAAGCGGTGGGCGGGGCTGAGAACTGCTATTCTCCCATTGGGTCCCTTACAGGTCACGGAGGGCCTGCACATGCCTCAGCATGGGACACTGGGGGACACGGCCCCACAAAGCGTCCCTCAGCTGAGCACCCACCAAAAAGCAGGCTAGCCCCACTGGGGCAGCAGTTCAAGAGGGTCGGAACCCAGCTAAACTCGAGGCCATTCCGCCGCCTCCCGTGACACCTCCTCTGGGGACACCGCCAGCTCATTGCCTCTGCCACTTGACTCTGAGCTCTCACTTGCTAACACAATCCGAGGCGCTGGGGGCCGGGGGAGGGGCAGATACGGTCCCCTGCTCTGCGCGCCTGGTCTGGACGCTGGTTCCCTGGGGGCTTGTCAGCGTCCAAGTGACAGCGCGGGCCCAAGCCACTAAGCACCAAAGGCAGCCCCGCAGCCGCTGCCGCACACGCGGAATGAAGGCCAAGTCTAGGTTCGTGCAGCTCCCAAATAAACTGCCAGAAACTTCCCCTAGCACCTCGCCTCTCGCCGCCTTCACCACACAGGGAGGCTGGGGCTCCTTGCTCCTTGGGATCCCAGCTATACCTGAGATTCAGCTTGTGACGGCGGGGGGATGGGAGGGGCCCACTGGGACACCAGGTGTCACTCTAGGATGTTCTCGCTGCCCCAGGGCCTCCCAGTCTCCCTGTCTTCTCAAGCCTCCCCTCTCCCACTGCCCAACCGCAGGCAAGGCCTGAAACAGCCCTGGTCACCTACCGACTGCATCTGGGGAGCCTTTTACAGCTTAGCTCAGTGCACCCCAAATCAGAGGCAATGTAGGAGGACTGACCATGGGGACCTGGCCCTCGGGCCTTATCTCCCAGGGACCTCAACTGCCTCCCCACCAGCCTTCCCACCCTCACTGGACCTGGCCTCTGCCCCAGACACCCCAGAACTGAAGAGCTGCCCGGGAAGAACGTGTGCGGTGCACTAGCTCACACTTTTCCTTTAAAATCCTGCATTAGGCCCTGGCTGGTGTGGCTCAGTGGACTGAGTGCCAGCCTGCAAACCAAAGGGTTGCTGGTTCAATTCCCAGTCAGGGCACATGCCTGGGTTGTGGGCAGGGTCCCCGGTAAAGGGGCACACGGGAGGTAACCATACATTGATGTTTCTCTCCCTCACTTTCTCCCTCCCTTCCCCTCCGCCTACAAATAAATAAAATCTGTTAAAAAGAAAAAAAGAAAAAAGATCCTGCACTAAAGACCAAGCCTGCCAGGTGAGGAATAGGTCTGCACTTACCCTAAGATGGTGCTTGGGTTGTGGGGCAGTGGACAGGACCTCTGTTTGGGGGCCCTGACTTTCCTGCCCCTCACTGCACTCGTTTTCATGGTGACCAGCAGCAGGTGACGGTGTGCAATGCCACCCACTGCGTCTCCACCCTCTGGGCCAGCCAGCAGCCAGTGCCCTGCACCATTCTGCCCCGGGTATAGCCCAGCCACAGGGGTGGGGGGGCGGCGCGGAGAAAGGCAGGGCTGCCCCTGCCTTCAGGGCCGCCTCACCAGGAGCTGCTGAGGAGGAAGAGGCTGAGAAAGGCATTCTCGCTCAGCCCACTCCCTGACCCTGGCACCAGCATGCCCCACCTCCTGTTCTCCGAAGGCCACCTTGACTTGCCCCTCAAGAGCTCTCCCCAGGGGTCCCTGCTGAGAGGGCTGAGGCCTGAATTGTCCATGGTGGCACTTCCTATGGGACGGCCTAAGTCAGCTCCTCCAGCCGGGCTGCGGGCCCTGAGGGCAGGGACTGGCTCCCACAGCGCCCAGCCTGTTGCCGGGTGGCCCCCACCAGGGAGGCAGCAGAGTGACGGGGCTGCTGAGCAGGCAGAGCGCACACCAGACCGCAGGCTTCAGGCCAGCCGCAGGCCCCCCACAGACGAAGGGGCTCCCGGGAGGGTGGCCTTTCCACCCAGTGCCTTGGTGCCTCCTTCTGGGCTGGGGTGGGCGGGGGCTGACACAGAACTAGCCAGGCTGCCCGCCTCTCACTGTCAGGAGGAGGGTCCGGAGGGTCCAGTGCCCAAGCAGCCGGCCTCCCCGAGAGCACCTCTCAGCCCACCCCCCCACCAAGAACAGCCCCCTGCCTGGGCCCTGGAAGGCTTTCAGACATTTGTCACAGCACGTTTGGGGTTAGGTTTCCAGAGGCCAAGTCGTGCCAGGGTCAGCAGGTCCCTCCAGCACGTGGAGAGCAGGTGTGCCCGTGGGGGGACGCACGTGCACACGCACGCGTGCGCGCACAGGCGGGGAAGGGAGGTGTGTGTCTGGGCGTCTGTCGGTGGAGAGGGAGTGGAGCAAGCCGGAGCCCCAGACCATGTTCACCTGAACCAAAAACGTGGCTTCAGGCTCGTTTCCCGCGGCTCGGGCTGGCTTCGAGAGGCAGGACTGAGGGACACCAGGAGGTAAAGGCGGAGGGAGATGCCGGTGGGGTCTGGACAGAGGCTCCAGGTGTGGGAGAGGGCTGAGAAGAGGCACTGCCACACGACAGAAGTGCTGAGAGGGCCCATGGACTGTGACCAGAGGCAGAGAGGCAGCACCTCTCAGCGGGGCCCCAGGGTCCCCGCTCCCAGGCTGGTCGGGGAGGCGGCGCCTACCTGTACCACGGCGGGTGGGTGCTGGAGGCCTGGAGTCATAGGTGGCAGGGTCCTGCAGTGGGCGGTCACCCAGTGCCCCCTCGGTGCCCGGGCCCAGAGCCCACTGCGCAGGCAGCTGCAAGCGCCATTCTGAGGAGGGTCTGAAAGGAGAGGGCAGTGGGAGGACGGCCAGCCCCTGAGCCCCAGGGCTGATTCAATGGGCCGCAGGAGGCTGGTGAAGACACCTGAGGGGCCTGCCGGGGGACCACCCCCTGACATGGAGTGACCAGGACCCAGGCAGTGGGCGAGGGCCAGCCCGGGCTGCCGGCCCAAGGAAGAGCATGCGGCGAGAGCAGTGCTTGTGCAGGACACTGCCAGGTGCGGCTCCTGCAGGACAGAGCTAGGGTAGAGCTGAGAACCTAGGCCAGGACAGAGTTCTGGGGACTTGGCAACAGGTGGGGGAGAGAGCCAGGCTTTGGAGGGGGAGGGCATGATCGCCCAGCCAGGATGGGATCTGCGTGACTTCCGGTCGTCCCCGGGGCGTCCCGAGGGAACTGCAGGGGTGGCAGGCAGATAGCATCAGCCCGTTGTCCCCGCCATGGGCATGACCTCACTGGATTCACCCTGTGGGCCCTGGGCCGTGGGCTGGGGTCAGTGCTGAAGTCCCTGGGCAGGTGAGGGGGTCTGGGGAATGTGGAGAGGGCCATGCTCTAGGTAGCAGGTAGAGAGTGGGAGGCTACAGAGTGGTTCAGGGTCACATGTAGGGGCGGGTGGCCAGGGAGCAACTCTGAGAAAGGGGAGAAGGAAGGAGAGGCGATGGGAAGATGCCAGGAGGGGAGAGGTTCCCAGATGGGGGTTGGTGGAGATGCCCTGCAGGAAGGTGGGAGACAGAGGGACACCTGAATGGGAGAGAGATGTCCAGGTAGGGGGATGCCAG
>PVJD01017332.1:0-17895 GCA_004026545.1 Mormoops blainvillei
ACAGCCAGTCCTTGCAGCTGACTGGCCTGGGTAAATCCCTCCCATTGATCTGCTAACAGCAATCAAGGCTCAAATACAAGAGGAGGCTGTACTCAGCCCACATGAAGGGCGCACCTCGAGTACCCAGCTTGGGCGATAGGGGAGACTGGCCACGGGACCCTACAGGACACCTACTACACTAGGACACATTACCAAGATACAGAGTCAAAGCAGCTCTACCTAATACATAGAAACAAATACAGGGAGGCTGCCAAAATGAGGAGACAAAGAAACATGGCTCCCCAAGGGAAAGAACAGATCAAAACCCCAGAAAAAGAGCTAAATGAAACGGAGAAAAGCAATCTTTTGGATGCAGAGTTCAAAACACTTTATAAGGATGCTCAAGGAACTTAGTGAGGACCTCAGCAGTATAAAAAAGACCCAGTCAGAAACAAAGGCAACACTAATTGAAATAAAGAACAAATTACAGGGAAACAACAGCAGAGTGGATGAAGCCGAGAATCAAATCAATGATTTGGAACATAAGGAAGCAAAAAACAACCATGCAGAACAAGAAGAAGAGAAAAGAACCCAAGAAATGAGGATAGTACAAGTAGCCTCTGGGACAACTTTAAGAGGTCCAACATTCACCAGATAGGGGTGCCAGAAGGAGAAGAGAAAGATCAAGAAGATGGAAATCTATCTGAAAAAATAGTGAAAGAAAACTTCCCTAATTTGGTGAAGGAGACAGACATGCAAGTCCAGGAAGCACAGAGAATCCCAAACAAGATGGATGCCAACAGGCCCTCTCCAAGACACATCATAATTAAAATTCCAAGAGTTAAAGATAAAGAGAGACTCTTAAAATCAAAAGAAGAGAAGTTAGTTACCAGAAGGTTGCCAGATAGGAGGGGTAGGGGGAGAACGGGTGAAGAGGTGAGGGGATTAAGAAGTACAAATAGGTAGTTTTAGAATAGCCATGGGGATATAAAGTCCAGTAGAGGAAATGAAGTAGCCAAAGACCTACATGCGTGACCCACAGACATGAACAACGGTGGGGGATTGCCTGAGAGCGTGGGGGTGCTGGGTGAAGGGAGGCAAAAGGGGAAAAATCAGGACAACTGTAATAGCATAATCAGTAAAATATAGAGATATTTTTTAAAGTTTGCATATTTGTTGAGGGTCTACCATGAGTCAAGAACTGTATGAAATACTTCTTAAGCATTAAGTTATGTAGCCCTCACACTAACCTTGTTTAGCTATTATAATATGCATTTTACAAATGACAAAACTAAGGCTTAAAAGTAACTCCCTCAAAGTATCACAGTATGTACCAATGTCAAGATTTGAACTCCAATATTTTTTCTTTCCTTCTGTTCTGCAGCTTTCTCAAGGTGCTATTTGAGTAAATTAAGTATCAAATGTGTTATACTTACAAAAAATAAGAGGTCATTGTGGGCTGGGCAAGACACTAGTCAGACAAGATTTTAGGTAAGAGGTAGGAGGTCTGCTTTTGAAGATGAGACAAAATTCAGGTAATAGCTAATATTCATTAAGTTCTTAAACATTCCAGGTCTTTTCTTTTGCTTTGCAAGTATTAACTCATGTGCTCCTCTCAACAGCCTCTGAGGTAAGTATTTTCACTGGTCCCACTTTACAGGTGATGTGACCAGGATACAGAGCTAGTAAGTGGTGGAGGCGGAATTTGCGTCTCAGCCATCTGAGGTTTAACTGAGCCTGTGCAGCTTCGTCAGGCATGGCAAGGACGCCACGAAGGAAGTCCAGGACACGGAGTGTCTGGAGGCCATGTGCAGCCCAGCAGGCCAGAGTGGAGGGTATGCCCATGACAAAGTGCATGTAGGTAGGAGGGGACAGTGAACAGTAACTGGGAAATAGTTGGTAATATGTGAAGTGTGGTGGGTGAGGTCACCAGATCAAATATTCTGCAAATCTAAGGTTTTGGTTATTTCTGCTCTTTTGGGGAGACAGGAATAACCATCTTGTCTTTAAAAAAAGAAAGGCAGTAAATATGTTCTTAGGAGTGTTCTGCTCACGTTCCTCCACCACTCGCACTCCAAGCACATTCTGGTTTACATAAGGTAAAGGAGGGTGGGAATTCATATTTATCTTCCTAAGAAGCACTGAGGACAGAGGAGAAAGAAAAAATATCGACCTCTGGCAAGTCACGCCAAAACCAGAGAGGGAGAGACTCAAGATGACAGGTGAGAAAGATGTCTCCATGGACGACTAATTCGTCTCGTTTTCTACCAAGATTACCACTTATCTGCAAAATGGCATGTTCTCCCAGACTGTAGCTACCCTATATTTTTTTAAATGCATGAAAGTGGGCAATATCTGAAAGGGGTTATATAAAAGTAAAAATGGTTACTTTAACGGTTATTAAAGTTTTCTTTAATATTGTTGCATCATCTTTTCAATAAGATTGGCCAAAAGCGGAAAAACAATCTCCATTAGCTCTCTGGACACAGAACTTGCACTGCTCAATGTAAAGTCCTATTTGTCATGCTGCCCAAAACAACTATTCAGTGAGCAGCCCCTGCACTGCAGGTTTGTCCTGCGAGGGCTCAGCCTGTCCCTTTCGCCCTCTCCTGGCACATCCATCGAGGCTCCGATGAGCACTAACAGCGCTTAGCCTCCAGCCCGCTCTCCCGGGGGAGGCGGGAGACGATTCAGCTTTGGCCTCCGCCCTGCCCCGTTCTGGATGAGTCAGCGCACAGAACCCGGTTTCTTGGCATTCTTACAAATTTTACAAACCTTGAAATTTTCTTTCAACTCTGAGATTTAAAGTACCACAGGAAGTAGCAAATGACGCGGAAAATGGAGGCACTGGCCTGTACAAAGTTTAGTCTGGTGGGACAAGAGCTACACATATCAAAGTAACAGCACAGGACGGTGTAAGGTAACGAAAGGGCACCGGCGGTGCACTGTAAATGCTGGTGTTAGTTCTGAGGGTTGGGGTGTTCATGGAGGAGGATTTGGGCGGAAAAGGACAGAGAGGAAGATCCATTTGGGGCAGAGCAGGGTGGGAAGAGTGGAGAGGAATACATAGAAAACATGGAAAAGGCAAGACCGAGCAGAGCTGGCGGAGGAGCAGTGAGAAGCCCGGCCTGCTGGGCCGGCCGTGCTGTCAGGTGCGGGCTGGGTATGGATGTCCTCAGAGCTAGTGGCGGGGTGGGGGCCCAGGTAGGTTTGAGCAGGGCGTCTGAGCTCGAGGCTGACATTTCAGCAGAACTAATCTGACATAAAATGACAGATGTAGGAGAGACTATCAATTAAGAGTCTAGCCTTGGCCGGGTGGGTCATTCAGTTGGAGCGCTGTCCCCGTGCACAGGAAAGGTTGCGGATTTGATTCCCGGTCAGGGCACATACCTGGGTTGTCAGTTCCATCCCCAGTTGGGGTACATATGGGAGGAAACCAATCAGTGTTTCTCTCTCACATCTGACGTGTTCTCTCTCTCTCTCTCTTTCTCTCTTCCTCTCTCTCTTAAAATCAGTAAACATATCCTCAGGTGAGGATTAAAAAAAAAAAGAGTCTGCTGCTCACTGAGCAGTTATGAAAAACAGAAAGATTGCAATGTGCTGATCTGTAATAATCTCCAAGGCACAATGTTAAAGTGAAAAATAAAGTACAGAATTGTGTGTGTGTGTGCGTCTGTAACTATGTTTATTAAACTACCATTTGGGGGGAAATGATAGTGGAGAAAATATGTACATAATTATTTAAATATACAAGAAACTGATAAAACTGGATGCTTCCCAGAAGAAACAGGATGGCTAGGGAAACAGGAAGTGGGAAGGAAAGAAATGTATGTGTCCTTTTATATCTTTAAATTTTGAATCCATGTAAAGATATTTAAAAAGAAATAACTCTTTAAAAAATAATGTATTACTTTTTAAATATCTTAATAACTTTTCTATTTTCAGCAAACACATATTGTTTAATAGTTACATCTTAACATAATTTTTAAAGATTTTAAGTGCATATTGTAATAACCCACATAGGAGAAGTTGAGGCAGGAATGTAAGAATGAGGTGGATGCAAAATATCTCTTCTCGGGGGTCCCTTAACCCTCTGCTTCTCACACAGAGACTAGGCATTTTGGGGTGATGGACAGTGAGAGAGTCTACTCAAGTTACAGCTTACCAGGGAGCACCTTCCTAGAGCACCCACTTTACTTGATGGTGTTGTTTAAAGCAGTTTTGTATTAAAACAAACAGATCTCCAACATAAAACATAGGACCTAAAGAAAATTCCCTCCTACCAGGTGTTCCTTTTGGCGGCACTTTTTGGACATCTTCCCCCCCAGTAGGTACACACACACACACACACACACACATATACACAGACAGGCATTCACTCTCCTGTGCTGAGCAGCGCTTTGGAGGACCCATTTGAGAAGCCTGCATCAGGCAGTCAGGCTCACCCTGTGCCACACAGGGCAAGTTTCCAGCATTCACACATTCCTTCTGCCCTCGGACACCCACACTCACCCCTACCCTCGGGGCTCTTCACTCCAACCTCCTTGTTTATGCCTATCCGTGGCCCTACTTCACCTTTAGGACTTGAAGCACACCTGCAGTTCACATGCTAACAACCCTGGCTTCTCTCCTTAACACAGTCTCCCTCATCTATGTTTTCTCAGACAACCCGGAGAAATCTAGACCTTTCTACACTACTGCAGCCTTCTGGGGAGCAGCACTCCCACCAGGCATTCTCAGGTCACAGATCAAGGGGCAGGACACAAAAAAGTTTTTTTAATGTAACAGGACCCAGTGACTAATTAAAAATGGTGGAAAATGTAACGTATTAGAGGCACCTTCAGAATCTACACAAGCTTGACCCCTGGGCCTGGGGTGGCCAATTTTCAAAAGAAGCTTGATTGCGATGAGTCATTATATACAAACGTTTGCCTAAATCAAATCCTGACTCTCATCTCTTAGCTCACAGATCCTGTACTTTCCCGCTGGGAGCTTTTGGCAACACTATGGGTCAGGTGTGTGACCTTGGCCATGCCCGTGGCCTCCGCTTACACTTCATGGACCAGGTTTCAGCTTCTTATCCCTCCTCAGCTAGCCTCCAGCTCTCAGTCTGGTAGTGGTCTGCCTTCTCACCACTAACCACTCATCACGGTGAGCCAGGAGGAGGGAGGGGTCAAAGGAGCTGCTTGAGTGGACAGGGATTTTGAGGTCCACTAACAGGGCCACAGAAGTCTGGAGGAGGGGCTTGCCAAGCACTGAGGAGAATGCTGGGGAGGTAGTTAGCACAGTGCTTAATGTTGGGGCTGGAGTTAAGCAGTCCTGTGCTCAAATTCTGCCTGTTCCTGTCAACTTTCGGACCGATTGATAAGAATAGATAACACCTAATGTCCATTTTTCTACTGGCCGGGCATTCTGCTGAGCTCTTAATGTGCTTTATCTCATTTAATCTTCACCGCCATTCTTTGAGTTGAGTACTGTACTCTCATTGTCCCCATATTGCAAATGAAGAAACTGAGCTGTTGAGAGGTTAAGTAATTTATCCAAGGTCACACAGCTTTTTAAGTGATAGAGCTGGGAGTCATATCCGGGTCTGACTCAAAAGTCTAGCAGCTGGTCAAATAACTAAATTGAGTAGACAGGGAAGAAGGAACAAAATCGAATTCTCCTCATCAGAGACCACCAGCAGTCCCCACCTGTTGTTTAAGAGCCCAGACTTAGGAACCAGACATTCTGGGTTCAAATTCTGGCTTTGCGACTGACACGCTGTGTGATCTCGAGCAAGTTACTCAGACTCTCAGTGCCTGTTTTCTCCTGTGTAAATGGAGACGTGAATAGAACCTACCTTATAAGGTTGCCCCAGGATTGTTACTGAATCTAGAGTATCTAGAATAATGCCTTCATACAGCTGGCACTATATAAATATTGACTATTAATAGTCCTACAACTCTATCAGTTTAAGTTTAGAAAGCTGAAAGAAGGCAAAATCCAGTCACAGCATCTTCTCCAGCCATACACTGCACAAAGGTTATATGCCCGGGGATATTACCGAGCCTCGAAATTCGTCTTCCAACCAGCAGGTTCCTTCCCACCTCTAAACTACATGAAGCAATGCTTTGTTGAAAGAGCAAAAGCTTCCGAGTCAGAAAGACTACGGTTTATTTTTTGTTTCACCCCCTACTCTGTGGCCTTGGGCAAGGTACTTGACCTCTTTGAGCCTCAGTTTTTCTCATTTGTAACACAGACCCAATTACCCACGCAGCAGGATTGTGCCAAGGAGTACGGAGACAATGATATAAAATATGCATGTTGGTGCTTCTCAATCATGCACAGAAGTAAGGTCGTTTATTCCAGCAAAGTCTTGCTCAGGAAGAAAAGTCAGACCTTTGGTACTAAGTTGGTCAAACATTAATTAGGGGCAGCCTCTTTTACTAGATCGCTACCAAATGGCACCACATGTTTCTCCCAGTAAAAGCTCTCTCCATCCGGCTTATCAAGTCATAAAACAAGGACACAACCACATTTCAATTACTTTCAGAACACTTCCTATGGGGAACTTAAGTTTTTAAAATATTGCAGGTCAATGACCATTACAGCTGAGGTTCAAAGCAAATTTGGGTTTGGGTTTGGGTTTTTCCTAGGTCCTTTTTTGGGATTTTGAGCAAGTTTTGCTTAACTTTTCTGGGCCTCCTTTATGTCGCTTGAAATTTAGAGAAAACAATATTCATCCCCAGAGACTTTTGTAAGGATCAAATGATGAAGTAAATAACCTACATTGATTCTTTCCTGCTTTTCTCTTATTAAAATGGACTGTACATCCCTCATCCTGCACTCAGATTCTCATCTTCTCCCTGACTTCTAAGAGATTTCAGTCTACCAGTTATCTACTCTCTTCTAGTGGGTTGGCCAAATAGCCTGTTTAGGGTTTTTTTCCATAAAATAAAAAACAAATTTTTTCATTTTCACCAATAACTATATTGATTTGGATATTTCGAGTGTGTAGTCTATCTCCCATGTGGTAGAACACTGATTGTTCTCAGTTAATGCCTCAATTTGATCACTATCAACTTCAACTGGTCTACCCAACCATGGAACATCATCCAGTGAGAAATCTCCAGCATGAAACTTCGCAAACCACTTTTAACATGTTTGATCAGTCACAGCATCTTCTCCAGCCATATACTGCACAAATCTTTTTTTTCTTGCATTTCAGTGGTGTTTTTACCTTTCTTGAAATAATAAACCATAATATGCTGAAAATGTTCCTTATTTCTTCTACCTTCAATATTAAAATGGCTACACAAAAATTCACCAATTTTGATAAGTTTTTTTAAATGCACACTGATACGACAGTTGTCACAATACAATCTAACAAAATTGTTTCAAATGAGTTTACAGACAACAAAGTGCTACTAGAGTCATCTTACAGAAAAAAATCAAACAAACTTTTTGGCCAACCCAATATATCTTTATTCTATCACTCCCTCTACCAGTTCATTCCACTCATTCCCATCAATATTTATATTGCCTAAGTCTTCCTATTAGAAGTAAAAATATACCATCAAATCCAAACCCCAAAAATTTCTTGAAAAAATTAATTTTCACATGCTATCTCCATTTTCTCACCTCCTCTTCTTCAATTCTTTCTGATCTGTATTATGCCCATATAACTCTACTGAAAATGTTTTCACCCAAACTACCAAAAATTTATCCCCAATAGAAAAATTTTAGCTCTTAATTTATGGGACCTTTCCGCAGGATTCACTTTTGTTGGCTAGTCCCTCTTTGCATTCTGCTCTTGGGTTCCATATGGTCTCACTCTTCTGTTTTTCCTCCTGCTTCTCAGGTTTATTCTTGTTCTCCCTCATTAGTATCTCTTCTTCTCCCTTAAATTTTGATCTTTCCCAAAGATATTGCCTTGGCCCTCTGCTTTTCCCACATTAACTCTATCCTTGGGTAATATCACTTTCCATACACACCCCACCCTTTAATCATCATCAATATAAAAACAACCTCACTTGGATTTTATATAGGCCTTTCAAACTCAACATAAAACTATAAGCACAGGTATCTGGTCTGACATGTAAGAAGCTTGGAAGTCATCGATCCATCCTAACCACAAGTAAAAAGCTGAAGAAACTAAAAAATCAACAACTCTTGTTAGGTCCATTAGAGAAGTGAGGTCACAGGACAAACTGCTGCTCCCCAAATCAGAGAGATCAACAAGAGAATACAGAGAACACAACCCATTTCTGGGACAACATCAAGCATAACAACATCTATATCATAGGGCTACCAGAAGAGGAAGAGAGAGAGCAAGGGATAGAGAACCTGTTTGAAGAAATAATGACCAAAAACTTCCCTAACCTGGTGAAGAAAAAAGACATACAAGTCCAGGAAACACAGAGTCTGAAACAAGATCAATTCAAAGAGGCCCACACCAAGACACATTATAATTAAAATGGCAAAGGTTAAAGACAAAGAGAGAATCTTAAAAGCAGAAAGAGAAAGACAATTACCTACAAGGGATCTCCTGCTAGACTGTCACCTGATTTCTCAATAGAAACTTTTCAGGCCAGAAGATATTGGCATGAAATACTCAAAGTGATGAAAAGCAAGGGACCTACAACCAAGATTACTCTACCCAACAAGACTATCACTTTAAATTGAAGGAGAAATAGCTTCCTAGACAAGAAAAACCTGAAGAAGTTCATCACCACCCAACCAGTAGCATTGTACAAGGAATGTTAAAGGGGCTTCTTTAAGAAGAAGGGATGGAAAGTAATGTAAGTATGAAAAATAAAATGGCAATAACTACATACCTATCAATAATCATTTTAAATGGAAATAAATTATATGTTCCAATCAAAAGACATAGCATAGCTGAATGGATAAGAAAACAAGACCCATATATATGCTGTCTACAAGACAGCCACTTCAGATTGAAAGGCATACAGAGACTAAAAGTAAAGATATGAAAAAGGATAATTCATGCAAAAGGAAAAGAAAAAAAAGCTGGGGTAGCAATGCTAATATTAGATGAAATAGACTTTAAAGCAAAGGCTATACTGAGACAAAGAACATTACATAATGATAAAGGGATATTCAACAAGAGGATATAACCCATGTGAACATTTATGCACCCAACATAGGAGCACCAAAATAGATACAGTAAATATTGATGGACATAAAAGGAAAGATCAACAGAAAAACAGCCATAATAGGGGACTTTAACATCCCACTAACATCACTGAGTAGATTTTCCAGACAGAAAATCTACAAAGAAACCAGAGCCTTAAACGACACATTAGACCAGATGGAGTTAATTGATATTTTTAGAGCATTTCATCCCAAAGCAATAGAATATACATTTTTTTCGAGTGCGCTTGGAACACTTTCCAGGATAGACCAAACAAACAAACAAACAAACAAACCCAGGAAAAATCTCAAATAAACAATCTAACATTGCATCTAAAGGAATAAGGAAAAGAACAACAAACAAAGCCCAAAATAAGTACAAGGAAGGAAATAATAAAGATCAGAGTGGAAATGAACAAAATAGAGTTTAATAAAACAATACAAAAGATCAATGAATCCTAGAGCTGGTTTTTTAAAAGATATGCAAGATTAATAAAACTTTATCCAGACTCATCTAGATAGAGGACACTAATGAATAAAATCAGAAATGAAAGAGAAGAAATGAAACTAACACCACTGAAATACAAAGGATTATAAGAAAATACTACAAGCAACTGAATGCTAACAAATTGGACAATCCAGAAGGAACAGATAAATTCCTCCAAGACTGAATCAAGAAGAAAAACAAAATCTGAACATATCAATTATAAACAACAAAATCAAATTAATAATTTTAAAATTCCCAAAAAACAAAAGTCCTGGACTGAATGGATTCACAGGTGAATTTTACCAAACATTCAAAAAAGAATTGCTAATGCTTCTCAAACCATTCCAAAAAATTAAATAGGAGGGAATACTCTTGTGCTTATTTTTGGAGATCAGCATTATCTTGATTCAGAAAACTGACAAAAACATTGCAAAGAAGGAAACATATAGGTAATATCCTTGATGAACACAGATGCCGACATAGGCAGCAACACCTCTAACCTTTCTCTTAGCGATATTTTTTTCTGATGTATCTCCTCAGGTAAGGGAAATAAAAGAAAAATAAAATATTAGCAACTCGAATTCAGCAATATGTTAAAAAGAATATATACCATGATTGAGTGGGATTTACTCCTGGGATGCAAGGTTAGTTCTATATCTGCAAATCCATTAATGTGATACACCACATAAACAAAATGAAGGATAAAAATCATATGATCATATCAATAGATGGAGAAAAAAACATTTAACAAAATCCAGCATCCACTTATGATTAAAAACCCTCAGCAAAGTGGGAATAGAGAGAACATACATGGGCATAATAAAGACCATATATGACTAATGTGTAGCTAACATCATACTCAATGGGGAAAATCTAAAAGCATTTTCTTTAAGATCAGGAATGAGACAAGAAGTTTCACTTTTCACTACTGTTATTCAACATAGTATTGGAAGTCCTAGCCACAGCAATCAGACAAGAAGAAAAAATGAAATGCATTCAAATTGGAAAGGAAGATGTAACTGTCATTATTTGCCGATGACATGATACTAAAGATTACACCCCCAAATTATTAGAACTAATAAATAAACTCAGTAAAGTAGCAGAATACAAAGTAATTATTCAGATATTGGTTGTGTTTTTATACACCAATAATGAATTATCAAAAGAAAAGCTAAGAAAACAATTCCATTTATAATTGCATCAAAAAATAAGGTACCAAGAATAAATGTAATCAAAGAGGTATTCCCAGTTGAGGAACATGCCTGGGTTGCAGGCCAGGTCCCCAGTAGAGGGCGCGCAAGAGGAATCACACACTAACGTTTCTCTCCCTCTCTTTCTCCCTTCCCCTCTCTAAAAATAAATTAATTAAATCATTAAAAAAAAAGTAAATTATAAGACATTGAAGAAAGAAATTGAAGAAGAATCAAACAAATAGCATCATATAACATGCATGTGGATAGGAGGAATCAACATTATTAAAATATCCATACTACCCAAAGCAATCTATAAACTCAACAAAATTCCTACCAAAATACCAATGGTGTTTTTCACAGAACTTGAATAAGTAATCCAAAAATTTATATGGAACCACAAAAGACTCCAAATAGTCACAGCAATCTTGAGAAGAAGACCAAAGGTGGAGGAATCAAGCTACCTGATATCGAACTATACTATAAGGCTACAATAATTGAAATAACATAATACTGGCATAAAAAGAGTCATTTAGATCAATGGAACAGAACAGAGAGCCCAGAAGTAATCCCATACATATATTGTCAATTAATATATGACAAAGGAGGCAAGAACATACTGTGGGATAAAGACAGTAAAGTCAATAAATGGTGTGAGGAAAATTGAACAGGTGCATGTGAAAAATGAAACTAGACCACTTTCTTACACCATATATAAGAATGAGCTCAGAATGGATTGAGGACTTAGTATAAGACTTGAAAACATAAAACTCATAGAGAAAGCATAGGCAGCAACACCTCTGACATTTCTCTTAGCAACATTTTTTTCTGATGTATCTCCTCAGGCAAGGGAAACAAAATAAAAAAATAAACAAATGGGCCTATGTTAAACTAAAAAGTTTTTGCGCAGCAAAGGAAAGCATCAGCAAAACATGAAGACATCCGAATCAAAGAAGATATTTGCCAATGATACATCTGATAATGGGTTAATATCTAAAATTTATAAAGAATTCATACAACTCAAAACCAAAAAAACAAACAATCCAATTTAAAAAGTGGGCAGAGGACCTGAACAGACACTTCTCCAAAGAAGACGTACAGATGGCTGACAGACATGTGACAAGATTCTAAGTGTCACTAACTATCAGAGAACTGCAAATTAAAGCCACAGTGAGATATCACCTCACACCTATCAGAATGGCTATTATCAATAAATCACCAAACAAGTGTTAGTGAGGATGTGGAGAAAAGGGAACCTGTGTGCACTCTTGGTGGGATTGTAAGTTGGTGCAGCCACTGTGGAAAACAGTATGGAAGTTCCTCAAATTTCAATTATAAATTGAACGCATACTCAGCAATTCCACTTCTGAGTATGTGTTTGAATGAAACCCAAAACACTAATTGAAAAGGATATATGCACCCCTATGTTCATTGCAGCGTTATTTACAACGGCCAAGTATAGAAGCAACCCAAGTGCCCATCAATAGATAGTGGATAAAAAAAGTTGTGTCACATTAAAAAGAATAAAATAACATCATTTGCAACATGGATGGACCTAGAGGGTATTACCCTAAGTGAAATGTCAGACAGAGAAAGATAAATACTATATTATTTCACTTATATGTGGAATCTAAACAACAAAATAAACAAACAGACAAAATCAAAACAGACTCATAGATGCAGAGAACAAATTGATTGTTGCCAGAGTGGAGTGAGGATGGGGCACTGGGTAGAAGATGTGAAGGGGTCACAAAGTACAAGTTGTTAGTTACAAAATAGTCACAGGGATTTAAAGTACAGCATAGGGAATATAGTCAACAATATTGTAATAACTGTGTGTGGTTCCAGTTGGCTACTTGAATTATTGGGTGGATCACTTTGTAAATTATATAATTGTCTAACCACTATGCTGTACACCTGAAACTAATATAAAATAACACTGACTATCAACTGTAATATAAAATTTAAAATTTTTTAAGAAAGTCAATGAAATCAAAAGCTAGTTCTTTGAAAATATCAATAAAAAAGAGAGAAAATACAAATTACTGATATCAAAAAGGAGTGGACATCACTACAGATCCCATGGATATTAAAAGAATAATAAAGAAATATTATAAACATCTCTATGCCCACAAATTTGGTAACATCAGCGAAATGAACTAATTCCTTGAAAGACACAATATGTCAAGACTCACAGAAGAGATAAATAATCTAAAGAGGCCTGAATCTGTTTAAAAAAAAAAAACTGAATCAATAACCAATAACCTTCTAAAACAGAAAACACTAACCCCAGATAGATTCACTGGTGAATTCTACCAAATACTGAAGAAAGAAATTATACCAATTCTATATAATCTCTTTCGGAAGATAGACGTAAAGGGGATACTGTATTTGGCCATGTATAATGCACATATTTCTTGCCCAAATTTTTGAGGGAAAAATAAGGATGTGCATTATACATGGGTAATACCTGAAATAACTTGTATCTGTTCTTGTGTTTTGTAATTATTTGTTACATAAAATTTCTTGTACCATAGTATGTTAAAAAAATAAATGCTAAAATCCCTTTATAATACAAAAAACAAGTATCTAAATATAAATAAATAACTGAATTTAAAAATTAAAACAAAAGATTTTTTTCCTGAGAGTTTGGGCCAAAAACGTGGATGTGCATTATACCTGGCAAAAATACAGCACCTCCTAACTCATTCTATGAGGCCAGCATCACTCTAACTGCAAAACTAGACAAAAGCATTACAAGGAAAAAAAAAAACAGGCCAATATCTCTCATGAACATAGATGTAAAAATCTTCAACAAAACATTAGTAAATCAGCCCTGGCTGGTATGGCTCAATGAGTTCAGCACTGGCCTGTGAACTGAAAGGTCTCCGGTTCAATTCCCAGTCAGGGCATATGCTTGGGTTGCAGACCAGGCTGGGGTATGCAAGAGGCAATCGATTGATGTATCTCTTGCACATCGATGTTTCCCTCCCTTTCTCCCTCCCTTCTCTCTCTCTAAAAATAAATAAATAAAATATCTTTTCACAAAAAACTGTGCTCAGCATCTCCCCCACTCTAGTCCATCCCACAAATAAAAAACGCTGACCTGTTTGAGGTCTTTGGTTTCAAACAACAAAATTCACTCAGGCTTATTTAAGCAGAGAGGAAATTTTATTAAAGTAATTTAACTAATCTGTCTAATGCAGTCTTGCCTCACTCCAAACAATCCTCTCCATTCAGCCAAAGCTGACATTCTAAACCACATTCCCGAAAACCCTGCAATAAATTGCATTTGTTCTTAGGACACAGTTTAGACGCCTGTAGGATGCTGTGAGTGCCCTGCCCCCATCCCTTTGGATATCACTGACAATCTGTTCCTGTGCCTGCGCTGGCTCCCCAGTCTCTCTGTCTGCCCGAGAGCATTCTCTTAGCAGCCAGTAGCAACCTCAGCCAATGAGGGACATGCGTGCTGGATAAGCATGCTTCATTCCTTAGGTCAATGTGATAACTAAGAGACAAGTCCTACACGGTCTCTCAGTGGTCTCCAGTAGCACTGAACTTCAGCTGCTTGGAGCATTGCCTGCTGGGCCACATAGCCTTTATGGGCTTTCTCCCCTACTCTGTCTTACTTCCCCATTCCTTCACCATGCTTCCTGGAACCACCTTCCAAATAAACTACTCCCACCCAAACCCTTGCCTCAGTTTCTGCTGAACCCCAACCTAAGACAGTCCCCTTATATGGTCCACAGTTCCCTTCATTGTTGGTCCCCTGCTTCCTCTTCCAACATTAGCCTTTATCACTTCCCAATTTGCGATCTATTCTCATAGTGCACAGAACCTCATTCAACTCCTTCATGTTCTTTCCTCCAGGCCTCTGCACATACTTTCTCTTCTTAGAACACTCTGTCTCCTACTCTTCACCTGACTAATTCCTACTCAACTCTGATATATCTGCTCGAATGCCACTTCCTCTAGGAAGCATTCTTGAATTCCCAAGTTCAGGTTTTGTGCTCCTTCTATCTGCTCTCAAGGCATCCTAAAGTTAGCACTTATATTACCTTTGTAAAAGGTTCTTTAATTCTCTGCTTCCACCAGTGCCCTCTAAGTTCCTGGGGGGCAGAGATCATCTCTTGCTTGCTTACCAGAACCATCCAGCACAGTTCCAGGCACAAAATAAAACTTTATGGCTAACACCAGCACACAATACGTGTCAAAAATACTTGCGGAAATGAAAGGAAAGAAGGACCAAAACAGTGCTCAAAACAAGTTACAGTATAACATAGCCAAACCGGTAGGACCGTTCAGAGAGCAGAATGAGATGACACGGTTCAACTTCCTTCTGGCTGCCACCTGAGTCACTCTGTGGAGCACAGGGTAGCCCAAGTGCCAACTCCAGAATAAATAGGACCCAAATTATATAGGTCTATGGATAGTATCACTGTCAAAATAATTCATAATTTATAAACTGATTTAGGACCTTAATCATTTAGCAACAAGTCCTCAAAGTCTAATAGGCTTCTGTAATTCAGCAACAGAACAGACAGGCTGTATCAGAGTCAAAGAGCACAATAAACCCAAGCAGGTCTGGCAGCTCTCCTTCGAGTGGTGACTGGACTTCCAGTCAGCCAAGGGAAGGAGGCAAGGAGGCAAGGAGGCAAGGAGGCAAGACAGAGTGCGAAGGAGCTCACATCTGATATTTCACCACTTTAGCCCCTTCCATCTACACTCCTTGCTGAGAACTAGTCACACAGCCCTACCAGGCTGTGAGGTCAGGGCTAGCTCCTGTAGCTCCTGGCTGGGCATCTGCTTCCTGACCACCTACACCATGAAAGAGGAACATGAGTCTTTGGTGACCAGCTAGCTGCCTTTGCCACCCTGCACAGGTATTCTTTCATTTTAGGAAACTAAAGTGATCTGGTAAGAACTGGGATTCCTTATTAGTACAGCTACAATAACCTTCATTGTATTGAATAGCGATGGAGACGAAGACAGATATTACCATTTTCCAGCCTCTCTCACAGGGACCTTTGCCATACTCTCTACCCTGCTGGACTCTCTGCCTCCATTTTCACTCTGTTTCACCCTTGCCTCCACTTCCAATTGATCATACAGTTTGCTTTTAGAACAACTGCTCTAAATTCAAACCTGCCCCATTGATGGTGCTTCTGTACGATGCCTTTAGGATGAAGTGGACATTCCTCAGCAGGGCATCAAAGATGCACCAAGCTCTGGCTTCAGCCCAACCGTCCAGCTTCTTCTCTTACCACCCCTCTCCCACTCTACACTCCTATCTACCTGCAGTTCTCCAAAGATTCAGGCTACTTCATGCCTTCACGCTACTTCATGCCTTCACGCTGCGCACGGGTCATGCCTCTTTCTGAAAGGCCCTCTCCCCTGCTCCTGGGGAACACTTATGTTCTCCTTCAAGATTCAGCTCAAGCCTCCCTTCCTCTGTGAAGCCCCTTTGAGCCATCACTTTTCTTTGTGTATATGTGAATTACCACACTCCAATATAATTACTTGCTTATACATCTTATCTATTAGACTATGAACACCTTAAGTTCAGGGATCAAGTCTTTTCTATACTTTGTTTCCAGAGCCTGACATAACATTCAGTACATACTAGGAACTCCATAAATGTTTAATCGATGAATTAATGCACGTATATACATGTGAAGGAATCACAAGTCATGCAGAGTGAATCTTGAGCGGTGACATTCTTCTGTTGTTTATGGAACACAACAGATGAAGATAACATTCCCAAGCCAAAAAATATGCCTCTGGGGCCTCCAGTGTCAATGCAGTTTGTGACTAGAAAATTCATGACAGTTTCATTCTGATTTCAGACTCCCATGTGGTGTCAAAACAGTATTTTCTTATTTCTGCTGATTTTCTCATACGTATTGATAAGTTTCCACCAAACCTGCAGAACTAACTCAGCTGCCCCGTTGGAACAGCAAGCAGGAGCGAGTACCTGTCAATGAGAAACTGATACAATAGAGAATTTATGCTCCACCTAAACAATTTTTATGGATGAACATGGACTCAAATTCTGTTTAACCCTTTATGTCCTTTTTATAACATGAACCAGATAAAAATAAGTGACTTGGTTTTACTAGAGAACTTTTTAAGAAAAGAAGTCATATAATCATGCTTTTTCTCAATTAAAATGTCAATATTTAGACTTCCAGTCAAGATGGTGACATAGGCATACATGGCGCACCTCTTTGCACAACCACATCAAAATTACATCTAAGATATAGAACAACCATCATTCAGGAATATCAGATATCACGCTGAATGGAAGTACGATAACTACAGAATTAAAGAAACCACACCCATCCAGACTGGTAGGAGGGGCACAGACACAGAACAGGCTGGACCCACACCGACGTGGATAAAAATTCGGAAGGGATATCTCAGGAGCAAGGAGTCCTAGGCCCACACCAGGCCCCCCAGCCCAGGGAAGATAAGTCCCCACAGATTCTGACTGCAAAAACCAGCAGGGATTGAGTTGGTGGAAGACGCTGCTCAAGCCCTAAGCAGCTCCTCCTGGGGACCCTCACACGGACTCACCTACTCAGACTCACTGCCTCTGAGCTCCAGCACTGGGGTGGCAGCTTGAAGGGCACCGGTGGGGTACGGGCAGAGACGGAAGTGTCTGGCATCCAGGAGAGCAGAGGCCATTGTCCCTTGGTTGAGCTCTCCCCACACAGAGCCAGTAGGCTGGTGGCATCTCTGAGACTCCATCGACCTGGCTAACACTGTGTGACCCACTGTGGACATCCACAGAGGCTCTCCCCCACCCACTCACGGGCCCACCCAAGCTGCTATTCCATAAGAACGGCTGGCCTTGGCTCCTAAATCCTATCAAACAAGCAACAGCTGGCTCAGTGAGCCCTAGCAACAGCCAGATTAGAGTCACAGCTTGGCTCCACCTGGGAATCTCCAAGCCCAGCACAAGTAGCATCCATCTCAGACTGCTTTACAGTTCAGGCAGGGTGCACCGGGCGAAACACAGGTGGGGGCTAACATTGGCCTGCACCACCTGGGAAACCCCAGGGCCAACGCACGCAGTGGACAGCTATAGACCACATCAGAGTA
>PVJD01017333.1:0-17900 GCA_004026545.1 Mormoops blainvillei
CCAGGAGACTGCTTTATTTAAAAAAGCTTAGTTGAACTCCTCATTTCTTGGCTCTTTCCAGTGGTCTTTTCTGGGGCTGGGATCCATTCATCCTCCACAACACGGCTTGATACTAATAGCCATCCTCTCGGACCCTTTTGGAATGCCCTCAGCTGCTAGTAACAGAAAAGCCCAATTAAAAACAGCTTCAACAAATTGGGCTTTTTTTAATTCTCACCTGATGAGTGCCTAGAGGAAGGCAGTCCAGCTCTGGTGCTCAGCGGTGCCAATGACTACTCAAGTTCTTTTAGTCCTGTCATCTTAGCTTGTTGACATGCTGCCTCATGGTTTTGAAAGCATGTCTACACCTCTAGGCACTTTGTCCATGTTCCAATAAGAAGAAGGGGGAATGGCAGAAAGGCTTTGTCTTTTTATTGGGGAAAATTCTTGTTACTGTTTAGCCAGAATTGGGTGATAGGTCCATACGCTTAGGTCAATTACCGGCCAAGGGCAATGAGATGATCGTAGCAGGCTTAGACCTTCAGTGATATATCCCCTGGGACAGGTGAAGGTGTTGCCCACTCCTGAACATCAAGGGATCCCTGGCCACTACCTGAAAAACAACAAAGCTGGGAAGCATGGATGGCGGATGGGTAGGCAGCCTCTAGTGTCTGCCATGTATCCCATTTCCCCTTACGCTCCTTCTGTAACAATCTCGTCCCCATCTCATTTTCTGCTCTTCTCTGCTTAGGCTCAGGATTAGAGGGTACAGGACTTGCATTCCCATCAGCCGTGTAGCCCACTGGGATGTAGGTACTGCGAAGGGAGGGGCCGCCTCTGCTGTGCTCCCTTGTTATCCCCAGAGCTTATCACACGCCTGATGCATTGTGGGTGCTCAGCGAACACTGGAGTGAATGGATGAATGAATACTGGCTAGGAGCCCATGTGCCCTGGGCATTCACTCTCTCCGGAACCAACACAGAAAGATCAGGCCTCTTCCCACCAGTGGTCCGGGAAGGCGGCGTGTGTGTGCACGCGCGCGTGTGTGTGTGTGTGCGTGCGTGCACACTTGCAGCCCCTCCCTGCCTCAGATTGAATTACTTATAAACAGGCCTGCGCCAACCTGGCAGAGGCTGTGTTTCAGCACAAGTTCTTATAATTTCCCCAATTCTTTTGATTTGGCATAATCCAAAAATAAAACAAAGCCCCACCCCCCCACCCCATCTTCCGCTCAGCGTGTCTCTGGAGCCCGGTGCCCTGCTCGAGCAATGGGTTCCGGATGTTTGGGATGTATCTCCAGAGCCTGCTAATTTGCCTTTTCTCCCTCCAATCCCTCCTGCTCTGGACTTGGCCTTCTGCCTGGCCTCTCCCTGGAGACAGGTGCGCAGGGCCGGGATCCCGAGCTCCCAAGGCTCTGGCCCTGTCCTGCACGGAGTCTCTCCCATTCTAAGTTCTGGGTTTCTGTTTATTGTTGTAGTTCTTTCGACGAAGAATTGAGGGCATTTTCCTCTCTGACTTCAACAATCCCATTGACCCCAAGCGAGATGCTATTCAAAGGTCTCCAGCCTCTAGGTCCTGAGTAAGCAGTGTGTGGTTGGCTCATTTCTTGAACTTGATTCTTAGACACCAGGATGTGGAAACTGCCATTTGCTGTTATCTCACACGTGTGTAGGATTTCCTACAAATGAACTTGTGAGCTCCTTATCTATCAAATTAGGGGTTAGATTAGATTCTCTTGGAGGTTTCTCCCAACATTGACTAGGCAGAGTAGCAAGTGTTACTATTTTTAATATAACTGAGGAAACGGAGGCTCAGGGGGGTTAAGGGGGACACTCAGGTTCACACAGCAAGTCGACAGCAGAACCAAGGCTTGAACTGAATCTCAGTCTGATGAGCTTTTTGCCGCACCATTCTGCCTTTCATATTAATTTCCCATGAATCCCCAGTGGATGTAGGCACAGAACCCAGTTTCTCTCCAGGAAGTTTTCAACCCTCTCCCAGCCCCTAAAACATTAGCCAGGCAGGGTATGTTCTTTAGCTAGGGCCGTGGTGACAGATACTGTGTGGATGGGTCCCTATGACAAACAGCATTCTGGAATTTGGAGCTGGCATAGGCACTGGCCTGGGACTCCCTCATGCTTCTCCCACCCCATTCATGCCTCCTTTTTGTTAATTAAAGTGATTCCATTCCCAGTGCCTGTTTTTATTTTTTTCCAAATGTGTGGGCAAATACCCAGTATAGTACTCTACTGCTAGGAAGGACAGAACGAAAGGCTGGAAGCTGAGAGGCCAGGGTTCGAGACCTGGCATGACCACTCACGACATGGGAGATTTCCTTATGTCTTTTCATCTTTCAATCTCTGAGTGTTCTCTTCTATAAAATGGGTGTGTGGGGGGAGGGGATTAGATGGTGTCTAGTATCTCTCCTATCCCGGATCAGCATGTCTTTGTGATGCCATGTAGCATAGGAATGGCACAGACATGCACAGAATCAGTAGGCCACTCTATACGCTGTTTATCTCCACATTGTCTGGAAACCTGGAAACACAGTGGGAGTCTATTAGGTGCGACCTGTGTGAGTGATCAACATTATAGACGGGGCGGGTGCTAAGAGGACTGTCAGTTATAGAGGGTTTGCTGTGTGCTGGGCATGTCACCCTTTTTTATCTTATTTAATCCTCACAATACTGTCACATGGCGGACCTTGGTCCTGGCTCTAACTCCGTATTTCATGTGCTGTCTGTAAGACCACACTGCTGTTAATGACACCTTCCACTTATCAAGCATTTATGATGTGTCAAACACCACTCTCAGTAATTTAAATGTACTGTTTAACTGAACCCTCACAACGATCCTAAGGAAGTTAATAACAGGTCCCTATTCTATGGATGTGGACAAGGAGGCACAGGAAAATAAAGCCGCTTGCCCTGGGTCACCCAGTCAATGAGTGGCAGAGCCTGAATTCTCTGCTGGACGGCAGTGCCCGCTCCGGGCTGTTTTGCCCCCACTTTGCCTTACTGATAGGTGATAGCTCTCAGCAGGCTGTCCACGATATACTTGCCTAGAGTTTTTCAAAGTGGGGTCTGAAGACCAATTGCATCAGAATCTCCTGGTGCTCTTGTTAAAACTGCAGATTCCTAAACCTCTCTCCAGACCTCCTGAAGCTGACTCTCTGGAGGTGGGACCTGGGACTGTATAACATCAAACTCTCCAGTGAGTCTTATGCGCATTAAAGTTTGAGAACCACTCAACTAGGGAATGAATAGGTCTCGCTTTCATTAAACAAACTTTTCCATGAGCATAGGAGATCCAGGGTGTTGGGAAAGTTTCCAGCAGGGAGCTAAGCATTATTATTACCTTCCTGAGACACATAAAATATGGGCACTTTACCGTGGTTTTCTGGATATGAGTTTTATTTGTGTTTTAGCCTGAGGTAAAGCCTAGTGTTTCAGTTAGCCAAGACTAGGTTGTGCCGCAGTTACAAGCAACCCCCAAATATCAGTTGATTAAACAACAATAAAGATGGTTCCTTTCTCATACTACATGTCCAGTGTGGGTCTGTAGGGTGAGAGATGAGGGGCTGTCCTCGTTACTTACTATCTCACAGTTCCTGTGGGTGAGGAATTCAGGAGCTGGGGAATTCTGGTCCAGGGTCTCTCATGAGGTTGCGGTTAGGGTATCAGTAAGAGATTCAGTCATCCGAAGGCTTGACTGGGGCTGGAGCATACATTTCCAGAATGGCGGCCTCACCTGAGTGTTGGTAGGAAGCCTTAGTTCCTTATCATGTGGGCTTCTCTACGGGTTGCTTGAGTATCCTAAAGACATCGTATGTGGCTTCCCTGAGAGCAAAGGATCTAAAGAACAAGGAGCAAGTGGCAAGCTGTGGTGCCTCTCACGACCTAGTATTTGAAGTTGGGCACCATGATGTCATTCATTAAAACTGAGTCATTAAGTCCGGCCTTCACCCCGGGGTGGGGGGGATTAGTTTCCAGTTATTGAGAGGAAGTATAAACAATCTGTGGTCATTTAAAAACAAGGACAGTCCACCCTCTGTCCACAAATGATTTATATTCTTCTCACATGCAAAATACACTCACTCTGACTCAAGGCCCCCAAAGTATCATTCTATCAGAGCATCAGTTTGAATTCCAGAATTTTGTCATCTAAATCAAGAGCTGATAAGGATCCTCAGGTGTAATATCTTAAATACAGCTCCCTACGTATAGAAAGACCTGTGAATACACTCGCTCAATGTATAGTGATGGGACAGATGTAGGATAACCACTGTTATTCTATTCTGTTTATTTCTGTCTAAAAATGGGGAAAATAGAAGATGCAAAGGACTTACGAGTCCATGACAAGTCTGAAATATAGCTGGACAGGCATTGAATGGTCTTTGATTAACACTTTGTTTTACCCCTGACTGGGAATCATTCTCTGTGGCCCTATGCCCTGCCCTATGGGACCTTGGTTCTTCCTCTGAGTCATCCTTCTTTTTCCCAAAAAAAGTTGTCTTGTTTGCAGCTGTGTAGTTTTCTCAGCTTGTTTCCTGCCAGAATTTTGGGGGAGAGGTTCAAAGACCATTTTTACTTTGTACTGTTTTTGTCCCTTTCATTCTAAGCTGGCTGTGTTCCTGCAAATATAATTTTCTTAAAAACTTTTCTGAGTCTCTTGCAAACAATATTGGGTTTACTCCATTAGACAAAGACTACACCCAGAAATCTCTTTGAGATAAGCCTGTGCGTATCTGCTGAAATGGTTGAGGGACAACGTCCTTGAACTTCTTAGAAACTGTTGTTCATCTGAGAATATTTGCAAGGTGTTTAAACTCGGAGTGTTTTTTGTCCAATTGATCAGCCCTCTGAGATACCGCCTTAGAGCTTTCTGCTGTCGTAATAAAGGGGTTTATTGCCACCTCCTTGACTTCACCTTCTGCACATTTGCCTTGTAGTGCCCTGGACTTGATTGTTGTGTGGAAGACATTTCTTAATTTTAACAGTGCTTGCCATCTTGAGAGGTTAAAAAATTTCAAAACTATAAAATCCTATCCCTTTCATAGTCTTTCATATCCTTTAATAGTCTTTCTTTTAGCCTACCTGCCTCCTCTCACATTTTGTTATAAGCAACAAGAAGAAGCCAGGTGGCACCTTTAACCCATAGCTTAGAAGCCTCCTTAGCTAAACCCAGGACATTAGGTATGTTTTCTTTTCATAAGACTGCAGGTGACAGTGTTGCTAAACTTTCTACTGCCATACCATATACTTCCCCTTTCCTCCAGCTTCCAATAAGATTTTCCTCATTCTTCTTTATCCCTCGCCTGCAGTCCCTCAAAGGTCATCATATCTCTGCAAACAGCATTGTCAAAGCTCTTCAAACTTTCACTAACACCCTCCATCAAATTCTTCCACCTCTGCTTACCGCTTGATTCTAAAGCCTCTCCTACATTTTTAGATATTCATTATGGCAACATCTCACTTCTGGCACCAAAATCTGTATTAATTATCTTACACTATATAACTAATTAGTCCAAAACTTTGCAGTTTAAAACAACATTATCTCACTAGTTTTTGAGGGCTGGGAACCCAGAAATGGCTTAGCTGATGGTTCTGGCCCAGGGCCTCTCGTGAATGAAGCCGCAGTCTCTCAAGGCTGCAGGAACCACTTCCAAGATGACTCAGTCACATGGCTCTTGGTTGGAGACCTCAGTCCCTCATCACATGGACTTCTCTATGGACTTCAAAATTATCCTTATAACATAGTGGCTGGCTTCCCCCAGGCTGAGTGATCAGAGAGAGAGCAAAGAGGAAACCATACTGTCTTGTAGCATTGGAAGTGACATGCCATCCTTATGCCACATTCCATTGGCATACAGACCAACCCTCATGCAACGTGGGAGGGGCCTACTCAAAGGTGTGAGTACCAGGGAGTGGGGGATCATTGGGACCCTCCTTGAAGCTGGCTACCACATGCTTCCATTGAATCATCTCCCTGGGTATGTAAAACACTGCTTGTGTGTTGCACTGTGAGAAGGGGAGGGACATCTATTTTTGTTATGTTTTGTGACAGAACCCTCAGCAATACTAGTTCTTTTTATTTTTACTCATATTCTGTCATTTCCTAGGCTCTAGGCATGAGACTGTGAGGGAGGCTGGCCAGGAGACACATCCAAGAGGCAGATGCTATGCTAGTCAGAACCACCCTTCCTCTGAGCATGAGGATTTGTTTAAGTTCTGCTCTTCTGCCCAAGTCCCTGCTTTCTTAGGGTGAGTTATTTCTTAGGAGTCCCCCTAAGTTTCTCATGTGAATAAATAACTCTTTGAGGGTCTCCAGAATATTCTGGTGACATATCTGTGTTCAGGATAGTGTAAGCAGGAAAACTAGGAAAAAAGAGAAGTGGAAACTGCCCCGGAAATGCGCTATACAGACCCATAGTCCCTCAGCTGACAGGGGCTCTGGGGTACCTCCCGTGGGTACAGAAGCCATGACGTCCACAGTTAGCCCAAAGGAGTCCATTCTGGCAGCAGCCAAGAGTTGGCTGAGGTTCCCTGGGCGGCCTACACCTGTATCTGATGCTTGGATCCTCATTCCTTTGCAACCTTCTCCTCCAGGCTTAAGGTTTATGATTTCTTTCCCAGCCCAACCACCTTTTTCTGGAATGATCCTAGGTACTCTTTGTGAATGAATACACCTGTTTATGACCCCATGGCCCACTTCTGATGCTGTTTTTTTTTTCAATCTGGACCCAATTTTACCATCTACCATGATGAAATCTGATTCTACTCTACCAGCTCAGCCTCCGATCGCCTCTCTAACAGTGCCTGAATAGCATCAGAAAGAGAAATTCTGGGTGTTCTGAAGAAACCCCAACTCAAAATTCACCCACCACTATGCAGACATGTATGAGCAAGTAGAAGGAGTCTCTTCACTTCTATAATGAGGGAGAGATGAGCACTGTACTTTCAAGATGTGACATGGAATTTTCTCAGTAGAGCTAATGTGACTTAATTAGTAAGTAGTCTGTCTTACATGTGTATCAAGTGTGATGAAGAGCCCATCAACAGCCACCCAGACTACCAGTCACTACCTACTTTTATTGAATCTGCTAGAAATTCCCGATGGAGTGAACAGATGGTTAGGCCATCATAACTATTTGGATTTTTAATACTGTAAATAACCATACAACTTGAAGGTGCAAGAGGCATGTTCATCTCTATTTCTCTCATTTTCTTTTCTCTCCTGAAATTAGGGCTTTGAACCAGAAGGAATCAGGGCCCTTTACAGTTAGTGAAAGATGATGGAATTTGGTGTCTGGGACCATGGCTTATGATATAGCAGGATGGTCTGGGTGTGGAATGTCTGTCATAAAAACCAAGGATGTATGAAGGAGGCTTGCCTTCATGTATCAAAACACTTTAAATTGAGGGAGAAAAAAATACTCAGATAAAATGATATATATAATATGAAGGAAGGAAAAAATTCTTATGACTTGAAACAAATTCTCTTAATAATTATTTTATTCAGTAAAATGTCTAGATAAACAGTTGAAATTGAAGACAGAACCCCATTGAAATACTATAACATGAGTCAAGGGAAAAAAAAATCAGTGGAAACTTCTGTATGTTAGTAAAGAACAAAAATATGCAGCAAGTGGGAGGGAGCTGGGAAGAGAGTAGATGGTGGAGAGAAGACAGGCAGGGCATTACAGCCCACAGATAAAGGAGGGATGTGCCATGTGCATTCGGAGTAGTGTTTCTGCTGTGCTCACAAATGCCTTGTGCTAGTGCTTTCTTGTAGAAACCCAGGATAGGAACTTGGCTTTACCCTTGGGTCAATGTGGTGTGGCCAGGGAAAATGTAAACAAGAAGGCAAGATGGTCCATAAACTAAATGCATGAGACATGAGCAAAAGCTCAGATCCAGCCACTCAGGCAAAGGTAACAGGAAAGAGAGGGGCAAAGAGGGAAGCAGAGATGCTCAGGAGTCTGTGCACCAACACATGGAGTGAAACCAGGCAGACTTGACAGGTAACAGGAAGGGGCAATATGATTTCAGAGAGCTGGACACCTGGTGGGATGGTGCTTGTCTGGCAGGATGTGGCTGGTTTATTTAAAATTAAAAAAAAATTTTTTTAGTATATTTTATTGATTATGTTATTACAGTTGTCCTACTTTTCCCTCCTTTGCCCCTCTCCACCTGGTACCTCCCTTCCCTCCCGCAATCTGCCCCACTTAGTTCATGTCCATGGGTTGTGCATATAAGTTCTTTGGCTTCTTCATTTCCTATACTATTCTTAACATCCCCCTGTCTATTTTGTACCTACCAATTATGCTTTTTAATCCCTGCATCTTTTCCCCCATTTCCCCCTTCCCCTGTTTCAGCTGATAATCCTCCAAAAGATCTCCATACCTATGATTCTGTTCTTGTTCTGGTTGTTTGCTTTGTTTATTTGTTTTAGATTCAGTTGTTGATAGCTGGGAATTTGTTGCCTTCTTAATGTTTATAGTTTTGATCTTCTTTTTTTTAAATAAGTCTCTTTAACATTTCAGGTAATAATGTCTTCGAGATGATGAACTCCTTTAGGTTTACCTTGTCTGGGAAACACTTTATCTGTCCTTCCATTCTAAATGATAGCTTTGCTAGACAGAGTAATCTAAGTGTTGGGTCCTTGCTTTTTATTGCTTTGAATACTTCTTACCAGTCCCTTCTTGCCTGCAAAGTTACTTTTGGGAAATCAGTTGATAGTCTTTTGGGTACTCCTTTGTAGGTAACTCTCTGCTTTTCTCTTGTTGCTTTTAAGATTTTCTCTTTATCTTTTACATTTGGCATTTTAATTATGATGTGTCTTGGTTTGGTCCTCTTTGAGTCTAACTTGTTTGGGACTCTTTGTGCTTCCTAGACTGGTATACCTATTTCCTTCACCAAATTAGGGAAGTTTTCTTTCATTATTTTTTCAAATAAGTTTTCAATTTCTTGCTCTTCCCCTTCTTCTTCTGACATCCTTATGATTTGGATGTTGGCACATTTGGAGATGTCCCAGAGTCTTCTTATACTATTTTCATTAAAAAAAAAAATCTCATTTCTTCTTTCTGTTTTGGTTGAATGTTTATTTCTTCCTTATGTTCCAAATTGTTGATTTGAATCCCAGCTTCCTCCCCTTCACTGTTGGTTCCTTGTAGATTTTTCTTTATTTCACTTAGTGTAACCTTCATTTCTTATATTATGTTATTGTCATACTCAGTGAGTTCTCTGAGCATCCTGATCACCAGTGTTTTGAATTCTGCATCTGATAGGTTGGCTATCTCCATTTCGTTTAGTCCTTTTTTCTGGGGTTTATTCTGTTCTTTCATTGAGGCCATATTTCTTTGTCTCCTCAATTTGGCAGCCTCCTTGTGTTTGTTTCTGTGTATTAGGTAGAGCTGCTTTGACTCCCTGTAAAAGGCACCTGTAAATTGTATGGGGTGGAGCCTTAGATAATGACCAGGGTTGGGCAACCTACTTCACAACTTTTTGGCTCTGTAGTGGTAGGGGGAGGGTTTGGAGAGGGGACTGTGCCACTGTCTGGCTTCTGGGGGTTTGCCCAGCACTTGCCCCATTTCTGGTCACTTCAGGCACTCCCTGTATGTCACTGGCACCCTTCCAGCTGTTGCCCTGGTGTTGAATCTCAGAGTGGGTGGGTTTGCATATGTTTTAAGACCATGTATGCCCTTTAAGCAAAGTTTTCTGAAAATCTAGCAGATTTTTCTACTGCCGCAACGCCCCTGGTTTTTATGGCCAGAAGTTATGGGAATTAATTTTCCCAGTAATGGGACCCTGGGCTGCGTGGTCTGGCCTGAGGCTGGGATCACTTACTCCCAAGGTATCCCTCCTAATTTTTATCTACCACGTGTGAACATGGGACTGCCCATGTCTATTGCACCACTGCCTCTCCATGCCACACAGTGTCTCCTCATCTCTCCACCCTGTCTCAGTGTCTCTGCTCCTCCTACCAATCTGGGTGAATGTGACTTCTTTAAAACCTTGGTTGTGGGACAGCCATACAGTTCGATTTTCTGACAGTTCTGGGTGTTATTTGTTTTGAGATTTAGTTGTAATTCCTTCCTGTGGCTGCACAAGGAAGCAAAGTATGTCTACCTACACCTCCATCTTGACTGGAATGTGGATGGTTTAAAAGAGTTCTAACAAAGGCAAAGAGGAGTGACCCAGTAAGTTGAGAGTGTACAAAGTAAAAAATTTGAGTGATGAAAAAAGAAAAATGATAATGATATCTGCTAATATTTCTTGCATTTTTCTATTGTAGACACCATCAAAGTACCTTGCATGCAGTATCTCATTTAATTTTCACTATGATCTTAAAAGGTATGACTATTATTAATCCCAAATAATGGATGTGGAAAGCAATGATCAGAAAGGTCAAGCAAGTTGTCCGTGACTACCTAAACAGAAAATGGAGTGAGAATCCAGACCCAGTTGAGGATCCAGACCCAAGGAGTCTGCAGAGTTTAAACTCTTATGGATATGTGACTAACTTGGACTAAGAGAAGATACAGGTGGTTTTTCAAAAAACTGGGATTCTCTAGCACAGACACAAGGCAAGAAAATCATGGGGACTTCCAACATTCCAGTCATCTGCTGGAGTAGAGGTGTTTGTTATACTAAAAGTCCAGTGTTTTGCAAAAGCATTTTCACTTGCATAACAAATAATATTGTCTCTGATAAGACAAAAGAGACAAGGAAGAGAACTGTCCCCTTACATTTTTGTCACTGAGGGATGAACTTGCTGTTCTTATGGAAATCAAGGGAAGTGTAGGAGGGAGATGCTGTCATCTTGGAAGCTGTGGTAGCAAAGAAGGAAGACACTGGCCACAGTTAAACATGCCTGGACCTTAGAAGGGTAAACATATCAGTCAGAGTATCTTCGCTGGCTTATGAAAGAAGGGTGTAAATGGGCCCTTGTGACTTGGAAAGCCAAGGGCGATTGGCTTCGGGCAGTGCTGTCATCAGGATCTCAAACCAGGCAATTAGGGCTACTGTTATCTCTCTTGCCTCATCCCTTGGTTCTGTTTATTGGCATTTGTGGACAGATGGGAAGGGCAGTTGCCTACAGTTTTAGATTTATAACCCAGGTGGAAAAGAGTCCTTTATCTCTCTCAATGTCAAATTTTTCAACCCAAACCAAATCTCTAGTTGGCCTTGCTGGGCCTTACATCCACCTCTGGACTAATCACTATTGCAAGATGGATACTATCCTGTGATGAGCCTGGGTTGCTGTTTCACCCAGCGATAGAGGTTGGGTTAGGGATGATGGGTAAAAAGTATTCCACGAGGGAAAAATTGGTCCCTGGAGCAACATAGTGATGTCTGTCACCACACATTTTGAATGTTCATAGAGAAATCTGGTCCAGCAGCCAATGACTTCATAAAGGAAGATAGACTGTTCTAGAAAAGACGATAGTCAGAGCTGATCCCAATGAGGAGGAAAAGTCAGGTTGGAGGTCGTGATGAAAGCCACATTGGAGCTATACAGGTTGCTTTGTGGTGAGTTCTGACTTTAAAACGAAATGTGGCTCACAGGACCCCAAGGATGAGCACCAAAGAGTAGAACGGGAATAAAGTCAACAATGCTGAGGCTCAGAAGAAATTCAGATTTGAAGAGGGAGCCATTCTGAGGACAATAAGAGGTCTTTCTTTGGGGCTCTGTGCAGTGGGAAAAAAAATAGAGCAAGCGTGCACCCATTGCCTGGGCAAAAGGAAATCATGTTAGCTTAACAGACGGAGAGAGTAAAACAGACGTTGAAAATATAATTTTTCCATCACGGATGCCAAACTAGAAATGGAAGAACAAACACTGTGTAGAGTCACCCATAGACCATTTCATGATCACTTCTTCCCTCCTATGGGCAGGTCGCTGGCTCTTTGGGTCAGCGCCCTTCCACCATGTATGAGGGGTAAATTCTGTTCAGTCTGAGACAATCGTTGTGCTCCCATTATCCCCCATCATTGACTGTTTAAGGATAGGCAAGGGACTACTCACTTCTTATCAATGAGATGTGAGGACTGGTCTGCCAGCATTTCTGAAAATGTGTCCTTGCTTTTAGGAAGAGCTATATGGAAGCAACAGTCCTTTTAATGCTGGACATTGTCATGCTTGCATGGGATTGTTGGAAACACAATGCATCTTGCAACCATGAGAGAATTAAATTGACAACCTGAGGATGGCAGAGTAGAACGGTAGAGAGGTATCCTTGAAGATGTAATTGAACTACTGAAGTAACCAATCCTGAAGTCCCTCTACCGAGCACTTGTAATTTTAAGAGCTAATCAATTTTGCTTATTGTTTAAGCCAGTTGGACCTGGAATTTCTGCTCCCAGCAGCCCAAGACGTCCCGACTGACTCAGGGCTCAAGAAAGATGAGATTAGATAGGAAGGGGGCAAGACGCTGATTTAACTGGGTCCAAGTATTTGACCCAATGACTCACATCCCGAGGTGTGGAAGGAACTTTCCAGTGGGGTTGGGAAGCCACTGTCAGTACCTTTGAAGCAATTGTGGAGAATAGAAGGTGGTGCCAGAAGCAGGAACTGGGCAGAGATTATCCTGATTTTCATAAAGGGGGGAGGGAAGATTGTTACTGGAAACTGCAGACGAGTAAATTTGAGGGAGATCCTTGACAACAGGGAAGCACAGTGGATTAAGAAGCAGATGGTGGGTGAGCATTTAGGAAGGAATGCAGTGGTCAGTTGAGAGCAAAATGACTTCACTGAGTACGAGTTATTCCAAACTAACCTCATTTCCTCTTTTGATAAGGTTACTATGTTTGCGCATCAGGTGTATGCCATAAACATTGCAGGTCTTGATTTCAGCTTAGGGTTAACAGTTCCTCTCATGGTTTCCTTGTGGCTAAGATGGTGAAATGTGGGTTGGATGCGAGCAGTAGTTTTATGTATTAGCAGCTGGCTCAACAGCTGAGCCCAAAGAGCCATTGAGTGTTAGATGGATGTCACAGCCCATGTACTAAACTCCATCAGGGTGGTGGGGGGAGAAGTCCCACACTGGCCCGAGTCTGACCGGGAGTGAAAGCCTGACACTCTGGGTGAGGCAGTGCTGGGGTGGATGGGACAAGGGCCAGAAAACCTTAAGCTTGTTGCCCAGTGACCCTGAGTAAAGCTGGGAGCATCAGGTGGATGGAGGAGGGGGGTAGAAATGTAGAGGAAGGGCATCAGGAAGACCTAGAGAGGCGGCGGTGGATAAAGAGGCAGGCTTCAGGAGGGGAGAACAAGAAGGCCGAAGCAGCAGGGAAGGGAGAGGGAGAGTCAGGCAGTCCCGTGGGCGGGCGCAGAGAGCCCTGCTCTGTGTTCCATTTCCTCACTTCTTAGAGGGGCTGTTTCCAACTCATGACAATGGATGTCAACCCTCAGAGAGGTTTCTTGCAGAGTTCTCCGGGCTCCACCCTTGATCTCGTCTGATTTATCACTAGATGAAAACTCAGGGGGCATACTGATCAAAGGTGTAGGTGTCACAAATCTGTGAGGGAGAGTTAATACCAGAGGTGACAGAATGAGGACCCAGAGTGAGCCTGACAGGTTGGAATGCTGGGTCAAAAACAATAAGATACAATTGAACAGGCCTAGATGATAAGTCTGGCATTTACGTGTAAAAAACAAATGGCAAAAACTTAGAGGAGGAGAGATTTCCTTGGCAGGAAATCATGTGAAAAATATCTGAGGCTTTTAAGTGACCACCAGCTCAGAGGAAGCCAACAGTATGTGTGATGCGATAGCTAACAATTCAATGCAATGTGAAATAGAATTAATAGAAACCCAGCACTCTTGGGAAGGAGTGTTCTCATTATATTCTTGTTCAGGTGACATCTAGGGTATCATGTTCAATTTTGGGCACCGGATTTTGAGAAGCGCCTTGGCAGATTGAAGTATACTCCGAGATGGGCTATTTAAGATGGAGAAAGTTCCAGAAATTACTTGATGTGAGGAGAAGTTGCAAGATCAGAAAACACTCTGCCTAGAGAAGCAAAACCAAGAATATGCATAAGAGAGATACATACCATTGAGGAAGCAATAGGTCCAGTCTTTGAGGGAGGATTAAACCAAAGGGCAGAAGCTATTGGGAAGCCAATTAATTTACACACAGAGAAAGAACACTTTTCTGATCATTATCATCCAGCAAAATAATGAGGGCTGGGGTATGCAAGTTTCAAAAACATGAGCTCATTTGTGAGGAGAGCCATTGTTTCCACGTCACCGACAAGGTAATTGTTTGAAATGAGTAAGAGATTGTATACCATGGTGTCCCCAGTGCCTAGAACATTCCCTGGTAAATGTTTGTTGAATGAGTGCGATGTGAGAGAGGCTGGATGCCTTTCCTGAGGTCACACAGATGGGTTCCCCACCCTATGACATGCCTTGGAGCAATTCTCAGATGCCATAGGCTGCCATGGAAAGTCAAGGCGTACTTGTCAGCAGAGAACATGTGAACATTAGTAGGTATGCACCAGAGGGCTTTCTAGTGTGGGTTGATGGGGTGGGGAATCTGGACAGAGGACCTCAAAAGCCCTTTCAATTCAAATGTTTCACCCAGAATATTCCTAACCCAAAGAACTCTAAATTGCTCTTGAGAGCACATGAGGGGTGTGGAATCTATCTTCGCACACAGCCAACCAGCCTCTGTGGTTGGTGATGTCTCCCCTGGAATCCCTTCTCCCTGCAGAGCCCTGTCTTGTATGTGGGTGTGTGTGTCTAGTGCTTCCACATAGACGTTCAAGGTAAGATGTACACGTACAAAGACTCGCGGGAGATGGAATCGCACTCCTCTAACTGCCCGAGACCTACTTTTGATTTCCGTATTCGTGGCCAACCTCTATAAAACATGTGAGTCCTCTATCCTGCTTTGGTATTGGAGGAAAGCCCTTTTCTGCAGAATGTGAATTTGCAGAAATTGAGGGCCTTGATCATCTTAAGTGAAGTTCCATATGGGCTCTTTCTGTACCGACCCCCAGGATGGACCAAGGAAGTGTTTTGTAGTGTTTTGTTTTGTTTTTTTCTCTTCCTAGCAGTATAAATTGGAATCTACGTAGGTCCTCACCCCCTTTTATTATGGTGGGGATGCGGTGATTGGGTGGAGGAGCATAAATCAACAATATCAGCTTATGTTTGTGCAAAGTTCTTGTTTCTCCTCCGAGACAAGTGCAAATGAGGTCTTCGGTTAACCGAGGCCCTGGGTGACCCCCTTCTGGTTGGCGGAGGCTTTGCTGTCGGTCCGCTTTGCCATGCACTGCTTGGTGGTGTCCAGGGTCTCCACTAGGTGGAGAGAAAGAGCGGTTACGAAATGTACAAAGTCCCAAATCAAAAACACAGTCCAAAGAGTAAAATCCAATTCTAAATGGAACTCGAAAACTTGAGAAGTAATTGAAGGGAACCACATTAAATACTAGAATGTTTAATGGGGCCCATGTGTCCTGAGCAGAGAAAGAGAGCGCGAGAAATGGAACAGAGGAAATCAGGGAGACAATATGTCTGTGCGACTTGTTCTAATTAGAGGCGCAGCGCTGCCGAGGATCATTCGTTCTAATTTGGTTAAATCTTCAGCCCGGCCAAGGCACCTCTGCCGAGGGGTGTAAAACAAAGGTCTCCGGCGTAAACGGGGTGAGTGGCTCTCCGTTGGAGGTTAACACCAGTCACTTGGGAGAGCCGGGGTTGTACATCACTCTCCTGCCAGCTCTTCTTTATGACTCCAGCGTGGGGCTCCAGCTAGCAGATGTCTGCAAATTTCGGGGAGGAGAGGGAGGGGAGCAGGGGGAGGGAGGGGGCCCCGGCGCTCATTGTCTCCAACTTGTCTGTCGCTTAATTCAGTATCTCTGTCTGGAGCGGGATGGGAAGAGTTCAAAGGAGGAAATCAAAACAATCCATAGATCAGAGCTTGGGAGTGATCTGTGTGGCACCCAGAAATCACTGGCACTCCTCCGGCTCCCCTTTGAAATGAGGACGCTGGTGATGATTTAGTGGGCTGCGCTGGCGCTCACACCAGCAGCACGTGGACCCTTTGTGGGGTTATTTTTTAAACAGGAGAAGGGAGCCAGAGGTTTGAAGGGGCATGGGTAGTATGGGGTCGGGTCCAGGTTTGCCCGAAACGGGTTGTTTTTAGTTCAGAGCTCAAGGTGATGCGGGGGTGATGAGAAGGACCTGAGCTGAGGTTGACACCCCACACCCCCCAAACACACCCAGTTTGGGTGTTGGACACTGCAGCTCAGTCCATTTGGCAGGGGAGCCGCACCCAGGCCTCTGGCCAAACTCTCTAACTCCAGAGGGTACCCTTTGTTTATTTTATGTTGTTTCCTTGTACCCCACTGCCCGGTCAACCAGCTGGCTTGCTAGGGCCTAGACAGGGCTTCTAGTGGCCCATAGGGCATCTTTAAGAACAAGGTGCCCCTGGAGATAAAGGCAGAGTATCAACAGACCGGTGATGTTTCCCCTGGCCGGACCCAGCTTTGAGCTAGGCACTCAGCTTGTTAATTAAAACAAAGTTGAATTTCTCCCCGTGCTGGACCCACCCACCAGGTGTCTTTGTGCAAAACAAAAATCACACATCCCTGTTCACCAGATTTGGAGAAGGGCGCCCCTGGCCCGGTGCCTCATCCATGCGTGGTAATTCTACAAACATTTATTGAGTACCTACTCAGGTCCTATGTTAAGTAATAGAGACACAGCGAAGGGAAAACCCCAAACCACGTGGTCCCTTGCTCTTACAGAGCTCAAAGTTCCAAAGGGAAGGCAGATGAGCAGAGATTCAATGTCCTGCAGTGGCTGCTGTGAGAGAGAGCCACCTGGCAACGGTGGGACACCAAGGGGGAGGGGTTACCCTGGTGGCGTGGAGGGGGCTTGCCCATGCAGGAGCCACTGAGCTGCATGACTGAGGATGGGGGAGGAGTTGTTCGACTCCCTGACTCATCCATAGGATTGGGAGCTCCCGCTTCTCATGCCCATCATTTCAGCTCTCCTGGCCGGGAGGCAGCGCACTGTGGCCTAAAGACCCAAGGGACCTGGATTCTATGGCAACTCTGAGAGTGACTTGCTGTGCGGCTTTGAGCAAGTCACTCCCCCACTCTGAGACTGAGTAGCTTGTTGGCCTCGGTAGCAGGAGCCTCTTAGATTGTATTCATTCATTTGATATCCAAGAAATATGTATTAAGTGCCCACCAGGTGCCAGACACAGTTAGGTGCCAGGGAACCAGTGGCAAGCTGGCCAGCATGACGAGGGACTGGAACTTAATCCCATGGGGGCAATCTGGGGAAACAGTCTAAAACAGCACGTCCCAAGGTTATCCTGCCCAAGGAGTGGGCGAGCTGGGGTATTTATATACCAACTCTTGTTTGTCATTGGTTGAGAGCTATTGGGGTGAGTTGCGGCGAGTAAGGTAATTAAATTAAATCCTTATAAACAGTCAGAATGCTGCTCCACGTTGATGGGGGTGCTGACAGCTCTTGCCGTTAGAAACTGTGGTGTCTGCAGGGAAGGCGAGGCACATGTTGATGAGCGGGAACCAGCTCTGGGAATGCTAAAGTCCTACCCAGGGTAAGAAAGCCTCACTGTCACCAACAATAAATATTCTTCATCACTTTTCTAGAGGCCTCCTTGGTGTCAGTGGCCCATTTGTTTAGACCAGTGATTCTTAACTGAGAGTGATCTTGTCCTCAGGGAACATTTGCCTGGGGTCATTTTTGACTGTCATGGCTTCTGGGGTTGGGGGTGGGGTTTGCTATTGATATTTAGTGTGTAGAGGCTACGGGTGCTGCTAAACATTCTACAAATGCAGCAGAGAACTACCCACTGCCCCACAAAGAATGATCTACCTCAGAGGTCAAGAGTCCAAAACCTAGGCTAGACTTTCAGGTATAACTTATTCTGGTTAACT
>PVJD01017334.1:0-17894 GCA_004026545.1 Mormoops blainvillei
AGGTGCCCAAGCTGAAGGGGTGTGCACTTCGTGTGTGCACTTCATGTGATCAGCTGCACCGGGAGCTGCATCCTCAAGGCCGAGTGTAAGATCCTTACCTTCGACCAGCTGGCCCTGGGCTCCCCCAAGGGCTGTGGCACTGTCTTGCTTTCTGGTTCTAGCAAGGGCTGAGAGGAGTAGAGGCATTTCAGCAAAGCCCCAGGAGCCCCTCACATCCACATCAAGCCCTACCTATGATCCAAGGGCTGGAAGTTTGAGCACGCAAGAGGCTGATGGGCCAGATGTGGCTACAAAAACTAACCCCAGATCCTACTTGTTATTAAAACGATTTTGGGTGCTGAGAAAAATAAAAGACCTTGCATGTCAAGAACCAGATAATGTTTAGGTTTTTCAATTCAGCAGCCAAAGCTCTTTCCAATCTGACCTAAGCCTACCTCTCAAATCTTATTTATTCATTGATTCATCAAATTTTTATTAAGAATCTAGTGTGTTAGACATTTTCACCTATGTAAATCTTTAATTCTGACCAAGCAAATCAAATGTCCTTGGTAAATACAAAATACGCATCCGTTACCTTCCTTATCTTTGCTTTCTTACCTTTGCTCATACTATTCCTTTCTCTTGAGAAAACTTTCTCGCGCCTGTCTGCTTACTGAAGTCTATCCAAGGCTCAAGACTCATCCTGATTAATTTAAATAAGCATTCCCTGAGCATCTAACTTGTGTCAGGTACAGTTCAAGCATTGTGTAGCTCCAACACAACACACAGGCTCAGATATCAAAGAGCTTACAGTTTGGTCAGAGAAATAGATAATCATGAAAGAGTCCAGAAGAAAGGATGATTCATTGTTTTATGTGTGTGTTTGAGGAGTGGGGGCAGCAGCAGGATGTTATGAAATGCTACACAGAAAACATAACCCAGAACAAAGCTTTTTGTTCATTTGCTTGCTTTTATTGTTTTTTTTATTCTGTCCAAATTTTTTAAGTGAAAGAGAGTTTATTAGTGAAACAGTGAGACAGAGAGGAGGCTACTCCACTGACAGAGAAGCTGTCCAAATTTTTGTTTTGAAAAATTTCAAACAGAGAGAAAAGCTGGAAGAATAGAACAATGAACACCCCTTTACCCTTCATCTATAATTCCTCTGTTGTTAACACTTCATCACCACATTCCCTTTTTCTTTCTATTTAGACATACAAACACATATTTGTTTGCTTGTTTCTTTTTGCTGAACCATTGCTTGTTAATTGTAGATATAGCAACACTTTAGCCCTTCAGTACATGTCTCCTAAGAACAAGTACAGTACATTCTCCTATATCACAATACAATGACCATACTCAGAAAATTTAACATTGACCCGACATTATTTTTTAATATATAATCCATATTCAAAACTCACCAATTCTCCCAATAATGTTATCTGTAGCCAATTTCCCCCCACCAACCCTGCTCCATTTGACCCAGGATGGAATCAAGGACCACACATTGCATTTATTAGTCATGCTTCTTTAGCATATTTTAATTTGGAACAATTTCCAAGCCTGTTTTGTTTTGTTTTGCTTTGTTTTAGTCTTTCCTGACACTGACATTTTTAAAGAGTTGAGGCCAGTTTTGCAGAACATCTTTCAATTGGCAAGAATACTACCAGAATGTGTCATTCCCAGTACATTGCACTGGGGACATGTGATATCTCTTTGTCCTGGTAACGATGGTGATAATTTTGACCACCTGGTTAAAGTAGCATTAGCTAGGTTTCCACATTATTAAGGTAAGTTTTCCTCATTTAACAAATAAGAAATATGTAGGGTAGTACTTTGAGTTCGTGAGAATATCTTTGGATCAGGACTTTGAAGGATGAATAGAACTTTCCCAGGCAGGTAGGTAGTGGGAATATTCTAGACAGGAAGAGAAGTACATATAAAGGCACAAAGGTGTGAAATGGTATCAGGAGAGCAGAGAACAACAACTCCAAATGACTAGAACACAGCGAAGCAGGAGTGTGGCATGTGGAATGGCTAGAGGAACCAGCAGTGGAGGTCACAGAGAGCCTTGCAGCAGACAGTCGGGCTTGATCCTGTAGACCACGGTGGCACACTAGAGTATTTTATGCAGGGAAATGGAATAATCAGAGTGGATTTTTAGGAAGCTCACTTACAGCTATCTGAATGGATTTGTTGAGAGACAGTGTGATCGGGAGAAAGACAAAATTTGAGGGAGTGAGAGCTATCGCAATAGTCTAAGTAAACAATGATACATCTGTTGCAGACTCTTTTCTCACATGGAAGCTGAATTAAATCCAAATAGAGTTCATGTCCTCAAGTGTACACATGAGTCAGGCCACATAAGAGAATGGACTATCAATCTTCCTATGGATCAGTGTCTAGAGAGTTTGGTGATTTTGAGGGCGAACAGTGAAGGCAGGAGGCTGCTGATATAGGTAATGTGTTTACATTGAAGGGCAGTGGTGGTGAGAAAAACCGAAAGGAGTATGGGAGGAGGACACCAGCGAGCTAGTAGCTAAAAGTAATTGCATTCTATGTTGTCTGATAGACAAATAGGGTGGGTAATCCCCAGCTGAAGGCCCTGAGGCAGAGGTGGGAGTTGGCTTCCCCAGTACTCAAAGCAGCAGCAAGCCAGCTCTCTAGGACTCTGGGCTCAGTCTGGTCCTTCGTTTCTGGATGGTGAGAAGGGGACAGATGGATATGAATGTGGAAGTCTTTAAATAATATCCTCCAGTCCAGAATACAGATAATATGAGAAAATTACTCTGACTTATTTGTTAGGGGGGAAAAATAGTTTAGAAAAGAGTAGGTGCCTTTTTGTAAAGGTGAAATATATGCCTATGTATACGAGTCATACTTCTCTATATGTCATATATATTAAAACCTATTTATGAATCCTATTTGTGGAAATATTAGATATCTAAAGCAGTCCTAGGTACATAGTAAGAATTCAAAAAATATCGGATATTAGTTAGTATTATATTTGAGTGGTACGACCAAAGGGACACTATTCTTTTTTGTCTATATTTTTCAAACTTTCTAAAATAATTTGTGTTACTTTTATAACTAGAAAAAAGAATCAAAATGTATTTAAATGTCATCAACACTTTTTTTGGTCTATAAAATGAGCAAAGATGAAAAACTGATAATACTCCATGGTGACAGAATTCAGAGAAATGGCTACTCTCCTTCATTGCCAGGGCTGGAGCTGTGGGATAACAACGTGGCCAAACCACTGTGGTTGTGAGGAATGCAGAGCAATGAAAACCCTCACAGTGACAGTGGCAGGGCAAAGTGCTACAATCAACGTGGAGGCCAATTTGGCAATAACCAGTAAAGATGAAGACACACACCCAATGCCCCAGCAATTCCACCCCAGGGAGAAACTCTTGCTCATGTATGCAAGAAGATAGTATTTACAAGAATATTTATTGTAATGCTGTTTATAATAGTGAAAAAATGGAGACAATATGTCTACTAAGAGACAATGGAAATTTGATGGCATAATCATATAATGAATACCATATAAACAGCTTTGAAAACAACTGAACTAGAGCTATATGTATAAGGCTCAAAAGTATAATGCTGTACAAAAAGAGCAAGCTGCAGGAGAAAATGTACAGTATAAAAGTTAAAAACAAGAGAACAGTACCATATGACCTATACATACATATGCATATAGAGCTGGGCAAAAGCAGGTTTACAGTTGTGAGTACACGAAACACAGAGGTTATTGTTGTAATATTATTAATTACTGTATTCTTTTGCATATGAACAACTGTAAACCTAATTCGCCCACCTTCTATACAGGAAAAGTTAAAATCTCTCATGGGCTCTCTCCAACCCCTGGTCACTGCAGCCTCTGCTATTTTAAGGCCCAGAGGCCTGAAGAAAAAAAGAGAACAAGATTTAAAGAAAAACGCGAAAACGCCTTAAAATCTGAAAAAAGGGATAAAGGAAAGGAAGAAAGAAAAAGCGAATCCTTCTGAGATAATCGGCCGGGAAGTCACTTTTGCACGCTTCCGGCCTGACTGCGCCCGCCGCCGCTGCCGCTGCCACCACACCCGGGCGTCGGTCGGTCCCGGCCTGTCGGTTTGCTGGTGAGCTGCCCGCGTCCACCCGCCTCCGCTCCTGCCGCCAGTCCGCGCCGCCTCGCAGCCCTGGGCCCCCGCCCCCAGCGCGCCGGCCTCCCCGCGAACCTCCTGTCCGCTCTGCCCTTTGCGGCGGGGCGTGGAAGCGGCTGCGCGCTAGGGCCCGGGGATCGGCGAGCCGGCAGAGGAAAATACTTTGTTTCCCTCTCCCTTGGCTGCTGTAATCTTAAACCGTCAGGAGCCGGAGGCCTATATTTATAGAGAAGAACGCGTGTCCCGGAGGCCTAGCGCGCCTATATTATTAAAAAGGGCACCATTTGGTTGCCTTTTTAAGAATTTTTATAATTTGGAGGGAAATCCCCATTTTAATAAATTTGTTTCAGAAATTTGGAGTTTCGGATCAGATCAGCTGAAAATTACAAACTCCCAGAGAGGGCCCTATTGTTTTCGAGAGCCTTTTGTCTGCAGTCTTGCGGTCTAGATCGAGCTGCCCCCGAGCTCTTCCTTCCCCTCCTGTTTCTGAGTCTGCTCCAGCTTCTCAGCTTTACTCTTGACACTTGTGAGCCACGTCGCAGTCCTGGCTCCCAGAAGAGCCCCTTTTGTCCTTTGTGGCCCCTATAAAAGGTCCTCCTGGTGGGGTTGGGGTGGTGGAGGCTGGGGAGATGAATGCTGCCCCCAGCAGCTACCCCGTGGCCTACCTGTACGTGGGTGACCTGCACTTCGGATGTTACCGAGGCCATGCTATATAAAAACTTAAGTCCTGCCGGGCCTGTGTCCATCAACGTCTGCCGCCATAGGATTACCTACCGCTCCCTGGGTTCTCCCTTCATCAACTTCCAGCAACCGGCTGACACTGAGCAGGCCTTAGATACCATGAACTTTGACGTGATTAAGGGAAAGCCCATCCACATCGTGTGGTCCCAGAAGAATCCGTCTTTGAGAAAATCTAGTATGGGAAATGTCTTCATCAAGAACCTGGACAAATCTATAGATAACAACACACTTTATGATACTTTTTCTGCTTTTGGAAATATTCTGTCCTGCAAGGTGGTGTGTGACAAGAATAGCTCTAACGGTTATTCCTTTGTTCACTTCCAGACCCAAGAGGCTGCAGACAAGGCCATTGAGAAGATTGCAGCCTCTTCAACAACCGCAAAGTGTTTGTGGGCACATTCAAGTCTCCAAAAGACTGAGAAGCCGAGCTTGGAGCCAAAGCCAAGGAGTTCACGGATGTGTACATCAAAAACTCTGGGGAAGCGATGGATGATAAGAGTCTGAAAGAGCTGTTCAGTCAGTTTGGTAAGACCCAGTGTGTCAAGGTGATGAGAGATCCCTGTGGGAAATCCAAAGGCTTTGGCTTTGTGAGTTACAAAAACACGGGATGCCAATAAGGCGGTAGAAGAGATGAATGGAAAAGAAATCATTTTTGTAGGCTGTGCACAGAAGAAAGTGAAATGTCAGGCTGAGTTAAAACGGAAATTTGAACAGATGAAACAAGAGAGAATTAGTCAATATCAGGGGCAAACCCCTACATTAAGAACTTGGATGACACCATTAATGATGAGAAGTTAAGGAAAGAGCTTTCTCCTTTTAAATCCATCAGATCCATCACTAGTGCTAAGGTAATTGCTGGAGGACAGGAGAAGCAAAGGGTTTGGCTTTGTCTGCTTCTAATCTCCTGAAGAGGCAACTAAAGCAGTCACTGAGATGAACAAATGCATCGTGAGCTCCAAGCCACTGTATGTCGCTCTGGCCCAAAGGAAGGAAGAGCGAAAGGCTCACTTGACCAACTACTATGTGCAGTGGGTGGCTAGAATGAGAGCACCCCCTGCCAGTGCCATTTTTTTAAAAGGTTTTATTTATTTATTTTTAGAGAAGGGGGAAAGGAAGGAGAAACAGAGGGAGAGAGGCATCACTGTGCAAGAGAAACATCGATTGGTTGCCTCTCTCATGCCCCCAACTGGGGACCTGGCCCACAACCCAGGCATGTGCCCTAATTGGGAATCCAACCGGCAACCTTTTGGTCCGCAGGCCGGCACTCAATCCACTAAGCCACACCAGCCAGGGCCCAATGCCATCTTAAATCAGTTCCAGCCTGAAGCTGGTGGCTACTTTGTGCCAGCAATTATACAGCCTAAGGGAAGACCTCCATATTACACACCTAACCAGTTAGCACAGATGAGACCTAATCCACACTGGCAGCAAAGTGGAAGACCTCCAGGCTTCCAGCAAATGCCAAGTCCTGTATGCCAGGCTGGGACTCATCCAACTCTTCACCATCTGGCATCAACTGGGTCTCAGTGCCTGGACTTGGCTATTGACTTTGGTGTGGCTGGTGCCTGTCAGTAAGGGCTGACAGATAGCTGCCAGTCTGGAGATGTTCCCACAGCTGTGCAGAACTTAGCACCTCGTGGTGCTGTAGCTGCTGCTGCTCTGTAGGCTGTTGCACCTTACAAATACTCCTCCAGTGTCCGCAGCCCTCACCCTGACGTACTGCCTCTGCAGGCATCCCAGCTGCCTCCATGCTGGCTGCAGCGCCACCCCCAGGAATAGAAGCAGGTGCTGGGAGAATGTTTGTTCCAGCTCATCCAGACGATCCATTCAAACCTGGCTGGCGAGATCACAGGAATGCTGCTGGGGATCGACAACTCCAAGCTGCTGTACATGCAGGAGTCCCCGGAGTCTCTCTGCTCCAAGGTAGATGAAACTGTGGCGGTACGACACGCTCAGCATGCCAAGAAAGAAACTGCCAAGAAGGTGGGCCCTATTGCTGCTGCCACCTCTTAGACAAGGAAAAACTGATTCAAAAGCCAAATGACACCCAAGGAATTCAGCTCAAGGTTTCAACACTTCCTACATTGTCCTATGGACTTCAAAACCAAGAACCACAAATTGCAAATATAATAGGTCGTTTTGTATCAAAAGGTCAATTACAAAGCACCTAGAATTTTTTACGTATATTTTATTCATTATGCTATTACAGTTGTCCCATTTTTTCTCCCCTTTATCACCCTCCACTGGATACCCCCATTCCCTCCAGCAATCCCCCCCTCCTTAGTTCATGTCCATGGGTCGTACAAACAGTTCTTGGGCTTCTCTATTTTCTATACTATTCTTAACCTCCCTCTGTCTATTTTGTACCTACAATTTATGCTTCTTATTCCCTGTACCTTTTCCCCCATTCCTTCCCTTCCCCCTCCCTGCTGATAACCCTCCATGTGATCTCCATTTCTGTGATTCTATTCCTGTTCTAGTTGTTTGCTTAGTTTGTTTTTAGGTTCAGTTTTTTATAATTGTGAGTTTGTTGTCAATTTACTGTTCATAGTTTTGATGTTCTTTTTCTTAGGTAAGTATCTTTAACATTTCATATAATAAGGGCTTGATGATGATGAACTTTAACTTGACCTTGTCTTGGAAGCACTTTAACTGCGCTTCCATTCTCAATGATAGCTTCACTGGATTGAGTAATCTTGGCTGTAAGTCCCTGCCTTTCATGACTTTGAATACTTATTTCCATCTCTTTCTTGCCTGTAAGGTTTCTTTGGAGAAATCAGCTGATGGTCTTATGGGAATTCCTTTGTAGGTAACTGTCTCCTTTTCTCTTACTGCTTTCAAGATTCCCTCCTTATCTTTAATTTTTGGCAATTCAATTATGATGCGTCTTGGTGTGTTCCTCTTTTGGGTCCAATTTTTTTTGGAATTCTCTGCGCTTCCTGGACTTGTATGTCTATCTCTTTTGCCAAATTGGGGAAGTTTTCTTTCATTATTTTTTCAAATAAGTTTTCAATTTCTTGCTCTTCCTCTTCTCCTCTGGCACCCCTATGATTTGGATGTTGGTGCATTTAAAGTTGTCCCAGAGATTCCTAATCCTCTCCTCATTCTTTTGAATTCTTGTTTCTTCATTCTGTTCTGGTTCAATGTTTGTTTCTTCCTTTTGTTCCAAATCATTATTTTGAATCCTGGTTTCCTTCCCTTCATGGTTGGTTCCCTATATAATTTTCTTTATTTCACTTTGTATAGCCTTCACTTCTTCCTCTATTTTGTGGCTGTACTCAATCATTTCTCCAAGCATCCTGATTACCAGTGCTTTGAACTCTGCATCTGATATGTTGGCTATCTCCTTATCGCTTAGTTCTTTTTCTGGAGTTTTGATCGTTTGGGCTGTGTTTCTTTGTCTTAGTGCACCTGTTATGTTGTAAGGGGTGGAGCCTTAGGTATTCACCAGGGCAGGGCAACCCGTTCCCCTGCATTGTGGTACAGTATGTGTGGGAGGGATCAGAGAAGGAATAATGCTGCCTGCTCAGCTTTCGCCCTCTTTCAGTCACTTTCTCCGCTTCCCACAAGCGAATTGTGCCTTTCTAGGTGTTGCCATGGTGCTGATTCCCAGGTGGTTGGGCTTGTGTATGTTCTAGGACCCCGTGGACCCCTCAAACGGACTCTGCTATGAGACTGCATTTTCTCCCATTGCCACATCCACCACAAGATTTTACAACCAGAGGTTTTGAGGCTTTATTTTCCTGGGGCTGGTACCCTGGGTTACACAGCCTCTCTCACTCCCCAGTTCTTTCTCCTCGTTTATCTGCACGCAAATATGGGGCTGTGTGGTCTGCCAGCCGCTCCTTTGCCACGCATCCTCTTGATCCCGGTTGCCCATCTCTGCCCCTCCCACCAGTCTGGATGAATGTTTCTTCTTTAACTCCTTGGTTGTTGGAATTCCACACAGTTAGATTTTCTGGCAATTATGGTTTTTATTTTTAAATTGGTTGTTATTCTTCTTTTGGTTGTGCAAGGAAGCAAAGCATATCTATCTACACCTCCATCATGGGAAGACTAGAGTTTTTCAAGTAAAAGAATATATTGTTTGGGTTCTGCTATGGCCCAGACAGTGTTGAATTGTTTTTTCTTTTGTGGGTTTTGATTTTCCCCCCACAAAATTGGTTTTAATTTATGTACCCAAGTCTTAAGTTTCTTAATAAAGAAAAAACTCCATTTAAAAAAACCCCTCACATGGAACTCAAAAACACCAAAGTGAGGACAGTGGTTCCTCCAGGGAAAGAATGTGATATGATAGGGCTACCTAGAGTGTTTCACTATGTCTTAATATTTTAGTTTACTAAGAAAACAGATCTAAAGAAAATATGGCAAAATGTTAAGGTCTGACAAACTGAATATTGGGTACATAGGTATTTATTGTCATATCCAGTAGACTTTAGGATTGCTTGAAATATTTCATAATAAAAACAAACGGGGAAAGGACTTCCAGTCAGGACAGTGGCATAGGTAAACATGGCTTATCTCCTTGCACAACCACATCAGAATTACAGCTAAACTATAAAATAACCATCACTCAGAACTGTCAGAAATTGAGTTGAATGGAAGTCTGAGGTCTATGGAATTAAAGAAATCACATCCATCCAGACTGGTAGGAGGGGTGTTGACGCAGAACAGGCTGACCCCATATCCATATGTGGTGGGTAAAAATTGAGGAGGACCCTGGCTGATGTGGCTCAGTGGATTGAACACCGACTTGTGAACCAAAGGGTTGCCAGTTCTATTCCCAGTCCAGGCACATGTCTAGGTTGTGGGCCAGGCTCCCAGTAGGGGGCACTCGAGAGGCAACCACACAGTGATGTTTCTCTACCTCTTTCTCCCTCCCTTCCCCTCTCTAAAAATAAATGAATACAATCTTTTTAAAAATCTATAAAAAAACTCAGGAGGGATATCTCAGGAGTGAGGAGTCCCAGCCCCACACCAGGCCCCACTACCCAGCATTCCAGTGCCAGGAAGATAAGTCCCCAAACTTCTGGCTGCAAAAACCAGTGGGGGTTCAGTCAATAGAATAAACTTCCAGAGTCCCAAGCAGTTCTTGAGGAGCCCATACATGGACTTAGACTCACTCCCTCTGAGTTCTAGCACTAGTGTAGCAGCTTGAAAGGCACTAGTGGCATACAGGAAGGAACTGAAGTACCTGGCATCAGGGTGAAAGCTGGCGGACAGCTTTATCCCATTCAGAAAGGTGGGCAGAGGCCATTTTCCCTTTTCTGAACCCTACCCCCAGAGAGCCACTGAGCTAGCAGGTGAGTACCATATCTGAGACTCCATCAACTTGACTAACACTTTTTGCTCCACCCTGGAGAGCTCCTGAGGCTCTGTCCCACCGAACTTAACAGCTGTTAACAGTGGTTTTTCCATATGAATGGCTTGTCTTGGCTCATGCTTCACAACTTCCTAAATCCTTTCAAACAAAAACAGCCAGCCTCAGTGAGCTTGCAAACTCCATACCCCTTTCTAACTGGCCCCAGGCCTGGAATTAGGTTCACAGGCCTGGCACTAGGTTCACTAGCAGCAGCAGCCTATGTTCACAGTTTGGCTTCACCTGAGAATCTCCAAGCCCAGCACAACATCTCAGGTTGCTTTATTGCTCAGGCAGGGTGGCCCCTGGGAAAAACACAAGTGGGGGCTGACCCTGGCTTGCACCACCCAGGAAACCTTAGGGCCTGTGCACTCTGTGAATAGCTACAGAACACGTCAGAGCACCATCACCCTGCCCCTGTACGGCTGATCCTCTATGGAGGGAGGAGGTTGGTGATTAGTGGTCATAGCCAATCCTTTCAGCTGATGGCTTGGGTAAAACCCTCCCATTGACCTGCCAATACAATAGCACCCAAGGCTCAACTATAAGAGAGGGTGCACTGAGCCCACATGAAGGGCACACCTTGAGTACACAGCTTGGGTGATAGGGGAGGCTATACCACTGGACCCTATAGGACACCTACTACATTAGGCCATGCTACCAAGACAGGGAGTGAAAGCAGCTCTACCTAATATATAGAAACAAATACAGGGGGGCTGCCAAAATGAGGAGACAAAAGAAACATGGCCCAAATGAAAGAACAGATCAAAACTCTAGGAAAAGAACTAAACAAAATGGAAATAAACAATATATTATATGCTGAGTTCAAAACACTGGTTATAAGGATGCTCAAGGAACTTAGTGAAGACCTCAACAGCATAAAAAGGATCCAGTCAGAAATGAAGAATACTTTAAGTGAATAAAGAACAATATATAGAAAAATAACAGTACAGTGAATGAAACCAAGAATCAACTCAATGATTTGGAACATGAGGAAACAAAAAAGAAGCAATCAGAACAAGAAGAAGAAAAAGGAATCCAAATAAAAGAGGGTAGTGCAAGCAGTCTTTGGGACTACTTCAAGCATTCCAATATTCACGTCAGAGGGGTGTCAAAAGGAGACGAGAAAGAGCAAGAAATTGGAAATCTCTTCGAAAAAATAATGAAAGAATATGTCTCGAATTTGGTGAAGGAAATAGACATACAAGTCCAGGAAGTACAGAGAGTCCCAAACAAAATGGATGCAAAGAGGCCCACTGCAAGACACATTATGATTAAAATGCCAAAGATTAAAGATAAAGAGAGAATCTTGAAAGCAGCAAGAGAAAAGAAGTTAGTTACGTACTAGGGAGTTCCCATAAGACTATCAGCTGATGTCTCAAAAGGAACTTCGTAGGCTAGAAGAGATTGGCAAGAAATATTCAAAGTCATGAAAAACAGGGACCTATAGCCAAGATTGCTCTACCCAGCAAATGTATCATTCAGAATCAAAGGGCAGATAAGAGCTTCCCAGACATGAAAAAACGAAAGGAGTTCATCACCACCAAACCATTGTTATATGAAATGTTAAAGGGACTTATGTAAGAAAAAGAAGATCAAAACTATGAACGATAAAATGGGAAAAATACATATCAATCAACAATTGAATCTGAAAAGCAAACTAAACACACAAGAAGAACAGAGGCAGAATCATGGATACAGAGAGCATTTTTATGGTTGCCAGATAGAATGGGGGGAGGGTGTGAGGGGATGGGTGAAGAGGTGAGGGGATTAAAAAGTACAAATAGGTAGTTACAGAATAGCCATAGGGATTTAAAGTACAGTATAGGAAAGGGAGTAGCCAAAGAACTTGTATGCATGACTCATAGACATGAACAATGATGTGGGGATTGCCTGAGGGAACGGGGGTTGCTGAGTGGATGGGGTAGAGAGGGAAGTATTAGAACAACTGTAAAAGCATAATCGATAAAATATAATTTAAAAAGCAAATGGGGAAAAATACACATGTGCTTTGTACTAGCAATCTCCCTGATGGAAATTTATTTATTTATTGTAAGGAAATCCTCACAAAAGCGTGCAGATTCACCTACCAATATGTTCATTGTTTGTATTATTTATAATATAAAAAAACTGAAGAAAAACCTAATATAGCAATAAGAGCTTGTTTAACTAGCTTATGAAACCTCCATAAGGTAAACTATAATGCGGCTTTTAAAATGATAACCTGGCTCTGACTGCTGTGGCTTGGTGGGTTGGGCATCGTCCTGCAAACTGAATGGTTGTCAGGGCACATGTCCGGGTTGTGGGCCCTGCCCTTGGTTGGGGGTGTGCAGGAGGCAACTGATCAATGTCTCTCTCACACATCGGCGTTTCTCTCCTTCCTTTTCTCCCTCTCTTTTCCTCTATCTAAAAATAAATCAATAAAATCTTTAAAAATAATAAAATATTAAAAAAATAAAAAATAAAATAAAAAATAATAAACCTGAAAGAATATTTAGCGAGATGAAGAAATTTCATATTATTTCATTAATAAAAAATACTATAAAACAGTTTGATCTCAATTTTAAAAAGGAAGTAATATCTATTTCTTTATATACCTAGATTCATGAATAGAGAAAAGCAATGAAGGTTATACAGAAAAATGTCCATAATCTCTATTTCTAGTAAGTGATGTTACCATAGGCATTGCTTATTTTGTTGACTTCCCAAATTTCATTCTTTTAATTTTAGAGAGAGAGGAAGGAAGAGAGAGAAAGAGAAAGAGAGAGAAACATTGATTTGTTGTTCTACCCATTCATACATCCATTGGTTGACTCTTGTATGTGCCCTGACTGGGAACGGAACTCACAACCTTGGCATATCTGGATGACGCTTTAACCAACTGAGCTACCTGCCCTAAAATTTTATATAATAGATGTATAATAGTTTTATAAACAGAAAAACTATATATATATATTTTTAGATTTTATTTATTTATATTTTAGACAGGGGGAGGGAGGAAGAGAGGGAGAAAAACATCAATGTGTGATTGCCTCTCACACACCCCCTACTGGGGACCTGGCCCGCAACCCAGGCATGTGCCCTAGACTTGGAATTGAACCGGCAACCCTTTGGTTTGCAGGCCGGCACTCAATCTACTGAACCACACCAGCCGGGGCAGGAAAACCATATATTTTAAAAGGAGACTAATACAATGGTTTGGGTGATAATATGGAATGGAACAAAATAGCAGCAGCTGCAAATGAAGAAGAGACAAAATAAGGAGTGATTTAGAAGGTATAATTGAGAAGATTTTCTAATAGATCAAGAAGGGACAGAGAAAGGAGTAACAACTGGTTAACTAAAGATAGCATTCCCTGAATTAGGAAATGCATGATCAGATTCTGTCTGAAAGGTGGGCAAGGAGTACCGTTTGGAAGAGGATGAGATTGTGAGGCCCAGTACTTTGTAGACGACAGTGTGGGGCTCTTATACTACACCCATTCCCTGCTTCTGTACAGGAGCCCTAATGATCAGATACTCAAGTCCCCCTGCACAACCATATGCTTCAAAGGAAACTGCCACTGTTCCCTGTTTCTGGAAGGGCAAGCTGAGTCAATTCTGGTAATTCTAAAGCAGTTGTGCAAATTCCAGTCCCCTTGCCAATGATTGATTTAACAATGGGCAACTTACCAAACTCTGGCAAATGATATGTTAGGGAAATCTACTGAGGGTTCTTGGGAAAGAATTCCTGGCTCCTAAGAAAGATATAGTAGTACTAGAGGCTCCGTTTTCTTCCTCAGGATATGCCACTTCTGGATGCAATACCCAAATCTCAGCAGCTATTTGGGGAGGCAGCCTGAGGGTAGAGGTAACATCCTGAAAATGAAAGAGTGGAGAGGTGGAGAGGATTTGGGTCCTTGATGGGGCTGCCAGGATTCTTTATCAACCAGCTCCAGAAACCCGCTTACCTCTAAACTTCTTGTTACACGGGATAATTAACTGTCTTACTGTGTAAGTATTTTCAGTCAGGATTTTCTGTCACTTGCAGCATTCATCTGAAGTAGTACAAATAATCCTGTGACGATGTCCATGGGTACAATGTAAGCTTTTAAGAGGAAGACTTGCTTGAGGTTGCTAAGTAGTGAAGTCCGGATCCTACTGAAAAACATCAGGCAAGTTGTTTGGTTGATTTAAATTTTCTTGAAATTGTAAATGTAGTATAAAATAGTACATGTGTTATATTTCATTTGTGTAAGTACATGCTTATCTTATTTTAAATCTAATACTGTTGTAGTTTATAGACTAAGAAGTGAAATTCTCCCTTTCACTCACCTACTAGCCCTATGAAATGACATAATGAGTTTCCTTTCAGATCTTTTACTGGACATTTACACACCCACATAGATTTTTTTCTTTACCAAAATTAGAGGAAATATTTATAAGATGGACTAAGGTAAAACATAGGCCTTGGAACACACCTTAAAAGGCTCTGGTACCACAAAGAGATAAATAAGGCAGTTGTTTTCCAGAAGAAATAATATGTAAATGGGCCTGTGGGAATACTGGGCAAGAAATACAGACATATGGAGTAAGAGGGTGTGTTCAGAGAAAACAAAAATATTTCAAGTCAGAAGTAGCTGGTAAACTTCAATTTTCAGACATTGATTTCAGAAAGAGATGTTTCTTGTGTGAGTAGTTCAACGTGCAGCATGCTCCAGAATGAGTTGTTTTGAAGCATCCTCCAGGATTTGCCAGGATGAGTTGTCATAGCAGAGATTTATTTGTTTAAGGGTGGATAATACAGGAGTAATCTTAGGGAAATTAAGGAGTAGCATATTTATGAGGTCTGTCCCGAAGGTATCCAGCCATGTATATGAAAAATAGAGAAAATTATTGAAAAAGATACAAGATACAAGAAACATTGTACACAGGACAATGACGCCTCAGTCTCCTTCAAAGTAGGCACCTTGGGACCAGTTTTCCAATTGCCATCAGCTGCCCTGTTGTATTTTCCTGAATCTCATCTACAGTCTGAAATCTCTTCCCATTCAAAGGTGATTTTAGTTTTGGGAAAAGGCAGAAATTACAGGGTGCCAAACCTGGGCTGTAGTGGGGCTGTCACCTGGGTGATTTGATGTTTCTCAAAAAAACTCTGCACGAGATGTGATGCATGAGTGGGTGTGTTTGTCGTGATGAAACTGCCAATCGCCCATAGCTGTAGCCTTCTGAATCATCCAGATAGTTTCTGTGGAGGAATGTTCAAACTTAACGCAAAATTTGATGCAGATTCATTGCTCTACATGCTCAGTCATTATGAATGTGACGGCCACACAGTATACATGCTCATTCAATGGCATCTACTGCCCCCACTACAGGGGGCAGTACACTTCACTGTACAGTCTACTGACTAGTACAGTGAAGTCATTGTACACACATGTGCATTCCAGTCCACTCTCCTTAGCTGCCAGGTTAGGTTACATCCATGTTCCGCAAATCATTCTTGTTATATTGACAATGGCTGGATTATATTAGTCCACAATTTTTTTCACTTGGCAATGTATCTTGGAGACCTTTTCATGATGACCTCATTCTTTTTAAAGGCTGTGTGGTATTCCATAGTATGGATGTACCATATATTATTTGATTATTACCACCTTGATTGATATTGAAGACAAGTAAAGCATTGGAATATGTCACCCCAAAATATACCACCTTGGCATATTTATAATTTTGAATTAAAAATACTTGAGAAACGGCTGATGCAAGAAGGATATTCTAACCGTCTTTTGTACTCCTGAAAGTAGAAGATAGATCTCCCATGTGAAAGGTACACTCCCTGTACCTGAAGGTTAGAAGGCATCCTTATCACCAGACAGTGCATTTAGGGTCTGTGTAAACAAATGTTACTTCTTTAACATTTTACTACCCCTTTGTCTGGTTGATTCTTCCCAAATTCGTTGTTTTTTTTTGTCTAACAGGTATAAAAACTGCTTGCATTAGTCACTTCTTTGAGTCTCATACCTTTGTAGGGCTCCAATGCACATATGCTTAAATTTGTTTTTCTCCTATGAATCTTTCTCTTACTGGGGGGTCTCAACCAAGAACCTAGAAGGATAGATGGTACTTTTTCTCCCCTACAGACATTTTCAATTCTTTACAATTGCCAACAATTATGCAAAGAATATCCTTGTACATATATTTTTTGTGCATATGTGTGATTCAATATCATAAATGCCTACATGTAAAATTGCTGGGTCAAAGAGTATGTATACTTTATATTTTAATTATTACTACCCAATTGCCTATCAAAAAGCCTATATCAATTTGTGTTCCTATCAAAAGTGCATGAAAGTGTATATTTCCATACCTTCCCCAATCCTGTATAATAACAATCATTTTCATTTTTACCTATTTAATGGGGGAAAATGACACCTTGTTCTTTCAATTTTCATTTCAATGATTATTACCACTTTAGAGAACGTTTTTATATACACATTGGTCATTTACAGATCTTGTTTTCTGAATTACTAGTTAATATTCTTCACTTATTTTTTCTAGTCTTTCATTAACAATCTATAGGTACTGTGAAAATAGTAGGGCTTTTTTTTTTTTTAAATTCCAGAGAGAGAGAGGAAGGGAGAGAGAGGGGGAAAAGCATCAACATGAAAGAAGCATCGATCGCTTGCCTCCCAAGAGTGCCTGGATTTGGGCCCAAAGTTGCAACCTAGTCATGTGCCCTGACTCAGAATCGAATCCACAACCTTTCAGTTTATGGGACCACACTCCACCCAACTAAGCCACATCAGCCAAGAAAATAGTAGGGCTTTCAATCTTTTATTTGTTTTATATGATAAATATATTTCGCTAATCTTTTGTTCTTGTTTTTCAATTTTGTTTTTAGTATCTTTTGCCATACCTAAATTAAAAATTTTTATGTTGCTTAATCTGTAAATATTTTCCTTTGAAGCTTCCAGGTTTTTGTTTTCCTTAGGAAGACTTTCCGACATCAGGTTTTAAACAAATGTTCTTTTATATATACTTCCAGTATTTCTGGGGTTTTTTTGTATTTTTTCTTAAAGAACTTTTTATTATGGGAAATTTCAAATATACTATTTAGGGGTTTAGAACAAGTCACCTTAACATGTGCCTCTGTGGTAAGTGGATTATTTTGACCTAAAAGAAACCAAGTCACTGGAGTTCAAGAGAAACTTCTGCCCCACCCCCACAACTACCTAGAAGAATTTAAATAGGTGCCTTGTCCATAATAAGAGATTATCAGGGGTAATCTTTTTTTGACCTATCTATTGGGCAGGGCAAACTTCTAATCACCGAACAACCTTCTATTCTTATCTTTCTGCAATGACCTCCTCTATGAAGCCCCAGGGTGATCCTTAGGTCAGAATGTCATATATACCTCATTTTCTGTCTCTGTCTCTGAACCTCTGATGTACGTGGAGTCTCTGACTCTCTCATGTATGGAAGGTTCCCATGTAGAGAGAATCAAACCTGATACGGTAGAGGAAGTCAAGACTGATACCAAAGATGAAATGCTAATTGCCCTGACTTATAATGTAAATGCTTCTCTTTCACCTCTGTAAACCCTTTTTGCGCCAAATCTATACCACGCCTCCCAAGACTCCTACCCCACTTAGCCCAGCATAAAAGGAATGCGGGGCTATTGTTCTGGG